>JAJONR010000398.1:0-212483 GCA_029582245.1 Solanum etuberosum
CACACACACACACACATATATATATTACTAGCAAGTGATCAATTTTTATCTTTCTTTTTGAAAACTTCTCTATTCTTTCACACAATTTTTCATTTCACAAAGATCTAAGTAAAATTTTCATATTTTATACTAGAATATAAATAAGCAGCACCAAATTGATGGAGATCAGGATACAACATTAATACATGTTCCTATATCTTTTAGTGCACATGAAAAATCAAAAGTTGATGCTTTTGAGGTAATCATTTGAAAAGTTAATCTAGTCATAGGTGTTTAGTCTTTCTTTTATTTTAAAACACATACGAAAATCTTTTGGTGAATTCTTGAACTTTTTTTAAAATATTAATTGTGTTATGAAAGAAAAATAAATGTTCTTCTTTAGAGGTTGTGACCACTTTTAGTAATTTTCGTAGAAATATGATGAAAATTTTCATCACACATTCAATTATTTAGTGAATCTTAAGAGATGCATCGCCAGAATGATATTTGATATTTTTACAAAATGTATAAGATTGATGGACAAGTATCTTTTTTTTAGCAATCTAGCATTTTGATTAAGTTCATAAAATGTTAATCTTACTATTTTTTTCTTAATAAGTTCAACTAGAATATGGATGAGAATCTCAAAGTTGATGGTGATGAGGATTCAGTATTAATGGAAGTTCCCATAACTTTTCTCGCACGTGATAAATCAAAATCTAATATTTTAGAGGTTAGCTTTTGAAAAGTTTCTTTAATTATAAAGTGTTTATTTTAATACCTTTAAGACATGAACTAAAAATATACCCCCCCTGCTCTCAAATTTATGTGATGTAATTTGACAAAACATGGGGTATACAAAATATGAAAAGACTTTGATATGCTCTAAAATTATCCTCAAAATAAATAATTTTTAAAAATATAAGGTACACCTTTGTAGTTTTTCTTTCTAAATATGATAATTTTATCACCGATTCAATGAATTTAATAAATCTTGAAAGATTCATGATTACAACCATTTTATTTTATTTTATTTTTTCGAGGATGAAAGTTTTAAAAAAATATAAGTCTAGAGGAGATCGTTCAACTTAGGTTTGACCATATTAAAAGAGACTATTTGCTATGTGTGGAATTAATTTAATTTGTGATAGATTTAGAGGTTGAGTGCGTGAGAAATTAATGTAATTAGTGACAAATTTAGAAGGTTGAGGACGCATTTAACAATTTTCGTAGAAATATTTCGAAATGAATTATCACAAAAATTGTTGATCTTGTTACTTCATGCAAATGATTGACAGACAAATATTTTTTTAGTTTGACATTTTTGGGGTATTCTAGCACTTTGATTAATTTCTTAAAATGTTACTTGGTACGAGCACATTAATTACTAGCAAGCTAGTAGTTTTAATTTTTTCTTGAAAATTTTCTCCTTTAATACTTCACACAATGTTTTAGCCTTATAAAAGATCTAACCAAGTGTTTCATATTTCCTACTAGAATATGGATAACAAAAAGAAAGCTGATGCTCATGACAATAAAATATCGATAGATATTTCCATATCTTTTTCCACACCTCACGAATCAAAAGTTGATGTTTTAGAGGTAAGCTTTTCCTCCAATTATAAGGTGTTTAATTCTTTTCGTTTTAAGATGTATTCAATTTATTTAATCTATTCCTTAATAACTTTTTAATATTAATTGTATTGAAAAAAATGTTCTTCTTTAGAACTAAAATGTTTGAAATCGTATCAATCACAACAACAACATTATTGAAAAAAATGTTCTTCTTTATTTTGTGGGATATTGTAGAGCTTTTACTAAGATTTTTAAATGTTTGGGGTATTGTAGAACTTTTACTAACATAAAAATTACTAGAAAGCTAGAAATCATATTTATTTTATATTAATGATTTTATTCATAATCTAGGAGATGCAATAGTGGTCATTCCCATATTTTTATCGCACCTCAAAATGATTTTTTAGTGTTAGTTTTTTGACAGATTTGATATATCAATATCTGTATTATTTTGGGGATTCTAGCACTTTGATTAAGTACTAGCAAGTAATTAGTTTTCATCTTTCTTTTTGAGAAGATCTCTGTTCTTTCTTACAATTTTTTATTTCACAAAGATCTAAATATATTTTTCATATTTTATAATAGAATATAAAAGCAGCACCAGATTGATGGAGATGAGGATGCAACATTAATGCAAGTTCCTATATTTTTTAGTGCACCTGAAGAATCAAAAGTTAATGTTTTGGAGGTAAGCATAGTTATTTTTAAAACATGTACAGTAGGATGGTACTTTTCATCAGACATCAAATTATTTAGTGAACATTAAGAGATGCATGGCCAGAATCATATTTGATCTTATTACAAAATGCATTAGATTGATGGACAAGTTTTTTTTGGGAATTCTAGCAGTTTGATTAAGTTCTCAAAATGTAAATCTAACTATTCTTTTTTTCATATTTTAAACTAGAATATGGATGAGAATCTCAAAGTTGATGGTGATGTGGATCCAGTATTAATGGAAGTTCCCATAAATTTTCCCGCACTTGATAAATCAAAAGTTCATATTACAGAGGTATGCTTTTGAAAAGCTTCTTTAATTATAATGTCTTTAGTTTAATTTCTTTTAAGACATGAACTAAAATTATACTACCCCCCCCCCCTCACTCAAATTTATGTGAGGTAATTTGACTAGACTTAGAATAAAAGTACACCTCTGTGGTTTTTTTTCAAATAAGTGGAACCCAACAATAGTAAAATATTGATAGTGTCATTAAATATTTGTCAAATAATTACAAAATAAATCATTATTTTGAGACTGACTAAAAAGGAAAGTATGTCACATTAATTAGAATACAAGGAGTGTATAAATAATAGTATTAATAAATATATAATTTTTAAATATTATCTAATAATTCTAAATTCTATCCTCCAATTGTGCCCTTTTTTTAGTTAGGTCCTATTTACATCTAAAAATAATAGATCTTAACTTTCGTCTATATTATAACACAAATAAATATTTTTGTTTCGCATCTAAACCACACACAACTTAGAAAACTACGATGATGTAACATCAGTATAAAATAAATGTAAGGTAATGAAAAAACTCAAACCTCTAAACTTGATTAATAGACATAAAATAGGCATTGTGATTTTGATCAAAATTTAACAAACATTGAAATTAGCGAACAGAACATGACTTAACATCATTACTCACTTTAAAATAAGTTAAAAATAAATATATTAAAAGATTAATTGAATTTCTTTACCATTAAAATATAATTTTTTTAACAGGAATATAAATTAAAATTTTCTTTTTATGTGAAGATATGAGAAGCGTTACAAAGAAAATCACTGTTCTTGTTATTGAAAGTATAAGAAAACCATCTATTTCTTAATATTTTTGGATATTCTAGGACTTTTATTATGTTTTTAAAATATTAACATACATGTACATAAATTACTAGAAAACTAGCAATTTTCATCTTTATTTTCTTTAAATAATGTATTTTCATTATTTTCTCCAATAACTTCACACATATTTTAAATTTTCCAAAATATATATCTAAGTGTTTCATATTTTTCTACTACAATATGGATAAGAAGCACAAAATTAATCATGGAGATGCAATAATGGCGGTTCTCATATCTTCTATTCCACCTCAAGCTAGTATTTTATTGGTAAGTTTTGAAAAATTTCTCCATTATTTAACATACTTATTATAAGGTGTTTAGTTATTTTCCTATTAAATATGTATAAAAATATTTTTATGTATTTAGAAATTACTTTTTCAATGTTAGTTATCTTATGGAATAAAAAACTTTGGATGAATAGTGATGGTTAGTGATGGTTGTTGTAAACTGTAGTGATGGTTGTTAGGAATGAAAATTGAGGATGGTATGTTGACTATTGATGGTGTTGTGGATAGTAAGGAATGATAATGGTGATAATAGAAATTAATAACAGTAGTTTTGTTGTAGTTCATTTTTTGATGATAACTAAGGGGGTGTTTGCATGAGTTTTTTCTAAAGAGACTTAGAAGTCAAAAGCTCAAAGTTTGGGACAACACCCAAATTTTGATTTTTGGCTTTTTTTATACTTTTTCAACCTTAAAAAAATTATTTTCCCAAACATTTCCAAAACTAAAAAATATCTTAAAACCAAAAGTCACAAAAAATAAGTCAATTCAAACATCCACTAATAGCTAATGCTTGTGGTAAATGATGGTGGTAGACAATATATAGTGGTGACAATGATGGTCATTGTCGACACTGCTTGATGATTTTTGTGGTAATGATGATTGGTATCAATAATAATTGTACATAGTAGCTAGTGTTAGTATTAGTGTTGGCTGATTGTATTGATTCATAATGATGGTGATTGAGAATAAAATAGGCACATCAACAGCTTAGTGCTACTTGATATAATTGAATGCCTAATATTTTGTACTAAGATATTTTCTATATCTTGTGTACCACTTGATGTACAAATTATTGATGCTCCCAGATCCACCAAGTAATTAACATTTGAAAATAAATTTTGGATATGTTTGAATTTCATAAAATATAACTTGCTTTGGTTGAAGAATGAAAAGAGTAAGAATAAGGTTATAGAGATGATACCAGAAAATATGCATTACCTGCATACGCATACAGATGAACAGAGAAGGCAAAACTGAATCATCAAGAATAGTTCTCGTCGAGATGGGTCAACAATTGATTACGTAAATTTTTTCATCAAACTGATAGAAATGTTAGTTTTGCCAATATTAATACCAAGTTATCCTTTGATTGATGAATTATGTACTTAACATTTAATAACTGTTGGCAAATTGGTCTTCCATCATTTGGAGACAAAGGATTTCGATCTATGATAGAGGTTTATAAGTTTCTTCTATATGGAGAAATTCCTGAAAAAAACAAGAAATCAAGTGAAAAGGGAGAAACATTGCAGGTTAGTTCAATAAAGTTAGATTAGAATAAATAATAAAATTGGCTATATTTATGCATGGTCACTAAAAGGGTATAATTTTCAGATAACAACAATACGTACAACACGTATGCACGGTAACAAATTAATCAAACACTATGTGATAGGAACATGTAAATCTTGCTATGGAGTTTACCTAAAAGATCGCAGTGGATTTAATTATTTATCTGAATGTGACATCCCTTCAAACATAGGTAAACAAATTTAAAAATAGTTCCTTCATATATTGGTGTTATTATTGTTGTTTTCATATTCGTTATCATAACTGTCTGGTTGATTCTTATAATTCTGTATATTTTATGTGGCCAGAAATAAAAGAGAAAAAGAGAAAATGAAGATTTGTTTGGGCATCAACAGGTCAACTTGGGAAGTAATGCATTAAGTGCACATCTGAACTCGGGAGATGTTGCAATAAGTTCTGTTGTGAAATCCTTTTTTTACCTTTGGGATTTTGAGCTCTTACCCTAGTGACACAATGCAAAATATTTCTACGTATAATTGTAATTGTATTAGTTAATCACCTGAATATCGATGTATATTATTTATCTTTCATTATTTAAGAAAAGTACTGAATTATGACTCTTTTCTATTTCTAGGACTAAAGATTTTGTTTAATGTAAAACTTAGAGTACTGTTTTTGTCCCAATACTATTGTTCATATTAATAATTTGAAATATAATAAAATTTGGTAAAACAAATCTAATAATATATATAAATTTCACGTGGATCTTGTAATTCTTCGCACTTTCATACGCTCTCAACCTAAAATCAACAATCTCATTGAGGTCATCCACCCGTGTCTGGGCTGCTCTTGGCCAATCCAGGTTCATATTTTTTAAAGCCCACAAGGCTTTGTGCTTGAGTTCAAAAGGTAGGTGACATACTTTTACAAAAATAATATGATATAGGGACATTCCTATAGTTATTTTGAATGTTGTTCGGTATGCTCAAGAAGTGTCATCCAACTTTCATGCCCAATTCGTGCGATTAGCATTCACTCTTATCGCAAGAATGGACTTAATCTCTCGGGTTGATATTTCTTTTTTCCCACTCATTTGAGGGTGATATGGAGTGGTCACCTTGTACTTGACACCATATTTGTATATCAAGGTGTTAGTGATTGAACGTATCAAGTACACCTCATCTGATTCTAGGTGTAAATGATCGTTAGTCAGTATAAAACCCAACGAAGAGTTGGGGTCGAACACACATGGAGCGGTACGTGATTCAAATTTAGTTATGATGTTATATAGAGGTCTATTCGGCTATAGGAATGCAATTTATCTAAAATACATGTAAAGAAGTCTAAGGGGGTGATAACGAATGCCATATGAGGGGTTTGAATTGTTAACTATCAGCTACAACACATGCAAAACAGGGGAAATATATATATAGGGAGGTTTCTCGGGATGTGATCAATTATAGGCAAACTTCACTATATAGGTAATTGAAATTACTAATAAATAGCTAAATTTCAGTGGGTAGGCTAGGCTATAAGTGAGATAATTTTCTCTCGAACAATTATCACGATTCAAGCGATTTCTTTCGAACATCAACAAGCTTAGTAAATAAGAACAGCCCATACCTTAATTCATCTACTCTCTCAATCTAGATAGGTGTAACACCTCGCTATTTGAAAGAACTAGAAGGAGCTAGAATTAGAAAGAAACCGTTTTTGGAAATAATCAATTTTAGAAAGTTTTACCAAGTTAAGCTAAGTATAAGCTTTTAGTCAACTTCAAACAACCATATATCCTAGCTCAGGATGAGTTAGGTGTACTACAAGATACCGTAGGAAACTCATCGAATTATCTTTCCAACGCCACTGAGTTTTCTCAATTTTGAGTTTGTATGAGGGAGATATTCCCATTTGAAGTTGGGTTGTCTAGATAAGGCAAGTCAAAACTGGATTTTTAAGGGGTATTTTGGTCTTTTCCATGTCCAATTAATTTATTTCGTTTTAGAAGTTTAAATGGGGTCTAAAGAAAATTAGATCAGTTTACACTTTACCAAATTACGCTAGGGTTTTTGAGAGAGAACTCAAGAGGCTAAAAGTCAAGTGTTCTGGGAGTTTTCTTGCGGAATCGAAGTCGTTTCGCCAAGGGTTGATCCCTAAAGAGGTATGTGAGACTTTCATAGCATTGGGTTTGTTCAGCCACGCGCCAATCATGTTTAGTTCAGTGAAATTCGTTCTAGAAAGTTGGAAGTTGATGATTTTGAATTGTGTTCTTGAATATTGACTTTCCTTCTTGAGTTAAGTTGGGATTGTTGAGTTCTTGAGGAAATCGTGTCGATTTTAGTGTCGTTTCTGAATAGATTCTTGTGTAAATATACTGGGTATCTGAATTTAATAAGGATTTGACAAAGACAATCGAATTTAGGCGAATTCGGATTAGAAAATGAAGAAGGAAAAATTCGGGCGAATCTGGAGACCCAGTCCGCATCGCGGACCTACCCCCCCTCCCCCATTTCATAGAAATTTCTCCGCGTCGCGGAGCGGTCACGTACCGTTCTGCCTCAAAATTTATTTTGGGACCAAATATTTAAATGTATCTCCGCGTCACGGACTTGCTTCCAAATAGTGATTTCTTGATCGTTTCTCATGTTTAACTATATAAAAACACTCCTAAACATCAGGAGATCTTTCCCATCAGAAACACAACCTTGAATTCATAAATCATATTCAAGGTAGAGTTGAGAGTCAATTCTTGAGAGTTCTTCGAGTCATTTTAAGAAGTCTTTTGCAAATCATTAAAACTTGTTTGGAGACTTAAGCATTGAGATTGAGAAAGAGTAGAGCCGAGTTCATTTCCTTAAAATGATATATGGGGATTATGTATTCCCAAATGAGTAAATGTTTTCACATTTAAGATGAGAGGAAATATTGATTTCCTAATGAGTTTTCATGAGCAGTTTTGAGTTTCATCTCTTTTAAGAGATAAGTTTTTGAGTAATAATCTCAAACCACAGAAAAAGAGTTATGTTTTGAAAATATGAGTTGAGTATATTTTGGGAGTAGTATTGAGCACCGATATAGGGACGAGTTCATAACAACTCAAAGTCTCCATAAACCATGTAGCTAACGCGGGTAGAAAGGGTCATCCTTTTTAGATGATTCCTTAATGTTTTTTAGCTTAGACTAGTGGATCCACTTAGTTGAGGCGTTCTATATCCCGGCAAGTTATAGGATAGTTCTGGCAGCGTGGACGAGACGATGTATCACCACATTAGCTAACAGTGATGGTTATCGGTTAGAGAAACTCCCACAGAAGTATATTACGTTATTATATATATATATACATTGAGTTGTTATTGTATTTTTCAAATACATTTGAGTTGCTACCCATATTTAAATGCTTTATATAAACTGCATCTTTACTGTTGTTTATTTATGCATTGAGTTGAGTATACATGAGTTGAGTAAAGTTGAGGTAAGTGTTTCTTTCAGAATTCAGTTCAATCTTATGTCATGTTTAGTATTTCCCCTCGCATGCTCATACATTCAATGTACTAATGCCATTTGGCCTGCATCATTTTATGATACAGATAAAGGTAATCAGAATCAGCATCCAGCGCCTCGTTGATCCATTCGAGCACTCAGAGTCAGTGGTGAGCCTCCTTGCTTTCCGTAGGATCCCTTTGGTTATGTTTTGTTTTATTGCTTTTGGCTATTTTAGTTTTTAGTATGATCGGGGGTCTTGTTCCGACATCCCTATTAGTATCTAGAGGCTTCATAGATAGTTTAGTTACTAGTTCTTTAGTCTTGCATTTCAGTTGTTTTGCTATAAGACTTGAGTTGCCACTTTGGCTAAGTTGAATGTTTATCCTTAAACGTTCTAAGTTTATTTGAGACAGTTGTTTTAAAAATGCATTTGATTTCTGTAATAATGCGTAAAGTCTTCCGCTGAGAGTCTAGCCAGGCCAAGGGTTCGCTTGGGACCAGCAATGGTTCTCAAGTGCCAGCCATGCCCAGGGTGTAGGCTCGGGGTGTGACAAACTTGGTATCAGAGCACAGAGTTCAAGAGTCCTAGGGAGTCTATGAAGCCGTGTTCCTAGAGTCCTAGTTATCGGTGTGAAGCGCGCCACATCTATAATTAGGAGGCTGCAACATTTAGGAAATTCCTTCACCTCTTTCATACTCATTTCGTGCAATAGAGTTCATCTCTATAAAGTCTCTTTCAAACTCATGCTTGTGCGTGTCTTTCAGTTGATCATGCCTCCAGGAAGAGCTGTCCGAGGTTATCCTGCTAGGAAATATGTCGAGGAACAAGAGGTACCTAATGCACCTGAAGTGCAACCCCAAGGAGAGGTCACCAATGCTAAATTTTAGGAAGCAATCAGAATGCTAAGTCAAGTTGTGACCAACCAAGTTGGGCATCAAAGAGGCGCTCGACAGGAAGAGGCTGATACTTCGAGGATCCGTGATTTCTTGAGGATGAATCCTCCAAGATTCACTGGTTCAAGCACAACAGAGGATCTGGAAAACTTTGTAGAGAAACTGCAAAAAGTGTTTGAGGTTATGCACGTTACCGATGCGGAGTGAGTGGAACTAGCTGCCTATTTATTGAAGAGTGTTCCTAGGACTTGGTTTGACCAGTGGAAGAAGACTAGGGCTGAGGATGCACCGGTTTTGAGTTGGGCTGTGTTCGAGAGTGCTTTCTTGGGGCGTTTCTTTCCCCGTGAACTGAGAGAAGCCAAAGTACGGGAATTCCTTACCCTTAAGCAGCATTCACTAACTGTTCATGAGTACAGTTTGAAGTTCACCCAACTTTCCCAATATGCTCTGAAGATGGTTCTGGATATGAGGAGAAGGATGAGTCTGTTTGTTGCTGGGTTGTCTCGTTTGTCAAGTAAGGAGGGCAAGGCAACTATGTTGATATGGGACATGGACATAGCGAGAATTATTGTTTATGTGCAATAGGTTGAGGAAGAGAAGCTGAGGGATAGAGAAGAATTAAGAAACAAGAAAGCTAAGACAGGGAATGAGTCCGGGCAGTAAAGGAGTAATGTGAACCGTTCTTCCTTTCAACATAAGCAAAAGGGACCTGCTCCATCATCTGCTAGTGCACCTGCACCAAGGAACAAAGGTGAGTATAATAGTCAGAATTCACAGAATTTCAGGGCTACACCTGCTCAGTCTCAGGGTAGTGTGGCACAAGGAGGTAATTGGGCTCCTACATGTGCTAAGTGTGGTAGGAACCACCCAGGTACTTGTCGTGATGGCTCTACAAGATGTTTCAAGTGCGGTCAAGAGGGTCACTTCATGAAAGAGTATCCGAAGAACAGGCAGGAAAATGGAAATAGGGGCAATAGAGCCCAATCTTCTTCAGTTTCTCCACCATAAAAGGCTGCACCTAGAGGAGCTACTTCAGGTACTGGCGGAGGAGCAAACCACCTATATGCTATCACTAGTCGCCAGAGGAAGAGAATTCTCCAGATGTTGTCACTGGTATGATCAAAGTCTTTACTCTCTATGTTTATGCTTTGCTAGACCCAGGAGTGAGTTTATCTTTTGTGACTCCTTATGTTGCAATGAATTTTGATGTTCTTCCTGAGAAAGTTTGTGAGCCCTTTTGTGTTTCTACACCTATTGGAGAGTCTATTCTAGCTGAGCGATTCTATCGTGATTGTACCATTTCTCTCAATCACAAGAGCACCATGGCTGATTTAGTTGAGTTAAACATGTTTGATTTTGATGTTATTCTAGGTATGGACCGGCTTCATGCCTATTATGCCTCCATTGATTGTAGAGCTCGAGTTGTCAAGTTCCATTTTCCTAATGAGCCATTTATAGAGTGGACTACTAGTTCATCAGTGCCTAAGGGTCATTTTATTTCATACCTTAAGGCGAGGAAGTTAGTTTCCAAGGGTTGTGTCTATCACTTAGTCCAAGTTAATGATTCTAGTGTTGAGACACCTCTTATTGACTCAATTCCAGTTGTGAGTGAGTTTTCAGAAGTCTTTCCTGATGATCTACCCGGAGTCCCTCCTGAGAGATAAATAGACTTCGGCATAGATATTCTTCCCGATACTCGTCCAATATCTATTCTTCCATATAGAATGGCTCTATCAGAGTTGAAAGAGCTAAAAGAACAGTTGAAAGATCTCCTAGAGAAAGGTTTTATTCGACCAAGTGTCTCACCTTGGGGCGCTCCGTTCTTATTCGTGAGGAAGAAAGATGATTCCCTTAGAATGTGTATAGATTACCGTCAGTTGAACAAGGTTACTATCAAGAATAAGTATCCTCTTCCGAGAATTGATTACCTTTTTTATTAGCTTCAGAGTGCCACATGTTTCTATAAGATAGACCTCAGATCTGGCCACCATCAGTTAAAAGTAAGGGAATGTGATATTCCAAAGACAGCCTTCAGGACCCGCTATGGTCATTATGAGTTTCTGGTCATGTCGTTCGGTTTATCTAATGCACCTGAAACGGTCATGGACCTTATGAATATAGTATTCAAACCTTATTTAGATATGTTTGTTATCATATTCATTAATGACATACTAATCTATTCGAGGAATGAGGAAGATCATGCTAGTCATCTCAGAGTAGTTCTCCAAACTTTAAAGGATAAGGAGTTATATGCTAAGTTTTCTAAATGTGAGTTTTGACTTGATTCTGTGGCATTCTTAGGCCACATTGTTTCCGGTGATGGTATTCGAGTTGACACTCAAAAGATAGAGGTAGTGCAGAATTGGCCTAGACCCACATCTCCAACTGATATTAAGAGTTTCTTGGGGTTGGCTGGGTATTATAGGAAATTCGTCAAGGGATTTTCATCTATTTCATCTCCTTTGACTAAGTTGACCTAGAAAACAGTTAAGTTTCAATGGTCGGAAGCTTGTGAGAAATGTTTTCAGGAATTGAAAATAAGGTTGACTACTGCCCCAGTATTGACCTTACCAAAGGGTACGCAAGGCTTTGTTGTATATTGTGATGCGTCCAGAGTTGGTTTGGGTTGTGTGTTAATGCAGAATGGTAAAGTTATAGCTTATGCCTCCAGACAGCTGAAAGTTCACGAGAAGAATTACCAAACCCATGATCTAGAGTTGGGTGCTGTTGTATTTGCTTTGAAATTATGGCGTCACTATCTTTATGGTGTTCATGTGGATGTGTTCACCGATCACAAGAATCTTCAATATGTGTTTAGTTAGAAACAGCTTAACCTGAGACAATGAAGGTGGTTAGAATTACTCAAGGATTATAACATGAGTATTTTTTATCACCCAGGTAAGGCTAATGTTGTTGCTGATGCCTAGAGTAGATTGTCTATGGGTAGTACCACACATTTTGAGGAAGATAAGAAAGAGTTAGCAAAAGATGTGCAGACTTGCATGATTAGGAGTTTGACTAATGGATTCCACAGAAGGAGGAGTAGTGGTGATGAATGGGGCTGAATCATCATTAGTGTCAGAAGTGAAAGAGAAACAAGACCAAGATCCTATTTTTCTTGAATTGAAGGCAAATGTTCATAAGCAAAAAGTAATGGCTTTTGAACAAGGAGTAGATGGTGTATTGGGGTATCAAGGTAGGTTGTATGTGCCAAGGGTGGATGAAATTCAAGAGAGGATCATGGAGAAAGCTCATAGCTCAAGATATTCTATCCATCCGGGTTCCACAAAGATGTATCGCGATTTGAGAGAGGTTTATTGGTGGAGTAGTATGAAGAAGGGCATTGCAGAATTTGTTGCTAAGTGTCCGAATTGCCAACAAGTTAAAGTAGAGCATCAAAGGCCCGGTGGTATGACTCAGAATATAGAGATTCCGGAGTGGAAATGGGAGATGATCAATATGGACTTTATTACTAGTTTGCTGCGGTCTCGCAGGCAACATGATTCTATTTTGGTGATTGTAGATCGAATGATAAAATCAGCCCACTTTTTGCCGGTAAGGACCACCTATTCAGCAGAGGATTATGCCAAGTTATATCTCCAAGAGGTAGTAAGACTTCATGGAGTCCCAGTTTCGATTATTTCAGATAGAGGTGCACAATTTACTGCACAGTTTTGGAAGTCATTTCAGAAAGGTTTGGGTTCAAAGGTGAACTTGAGTACTGCTTTTCATCCTCAGATAGATGGTCAAGCAGAGCGCACTATTCAGACTTTAGAAGATATGTTGAGGGCCTGTGTGATTGATTTCAAGGGTAAATGGGATGATCACCTACCTCTCATTGAGTTTTCTTACAAGAATAGTTACCATTCTAGCATCCAGATGGCTCCTTATGAAGCTCTTTATGGGAGAAGCTGCAGATCTCCAATTGGATGGTTTGAAGTTGATGAAGTTGGGTTTATAGGACCAAATTTAGTTCATCAAGCTATGGAAAAAGTTAAGATTATCCAAGAGAGGTTGAAAATAGCGCAGAGTCGTCAGAAATCCTACATTGATGTTACAAGAAGGGACATAGAGTTTGAAGTAGATGATTAGGTATACTTGAAAGTTTCACCCATGAAGGGTGTTATGAGGTTTGGTAAGAAGGAGAAGCTTAGTCCCCGGTATATTGGTCCTTACAGAATATCCAAAAGGATTGGGAATGTAGCTTATGAGTTGGAGCTACCACAAGAGTTAGCAACAGTTCATCCAGTATTTCACATTTCTATGTTGAAAAAGTGCATGGGAGATCCTTCATTGATTATACCAACTGAAGATACTGGTATTAAGGATAGCTTATCTTATGAGGAGATTCCTGTTCAAATTCTAGATTGCCAAGTTCGCAAGTTGAGGACTAAGGAAGTTGCATCAGTCAAAGTTCTTTGGAGAAATCAATTTGTGGAGGACGCTACTTGGGAAGCTGAGGAAGACATGAAGAAGAGATACGCACATCTCTTTGAGTCCGGAGACATTCCAAATCAAGGTACTAATTCTCTTCTTAGTACTCTTTTATTAATATATTGAATGTGTTAGATTTGCTTGTTGGGTGTTTGGGCTGGATGTTAGGTGTTACACCCTTAGCCTACTAAGAGTAATCTGATTCGAGGACGAATATTTCCAAGGAGGAGATATTGTAACACCTCGCTATTTGAAAGAACTAGAAGGAGCTAGAATTAGCAAGAAACTGTTTTTGGAAATAATCAAATTTGGAAAGTTTGACCAAGTTAAGCTAAGTATGAGCTTTGGGTCAACTTCAAACGACCATAACTCCTCGCTCAGGATAAGTTAGGTGTTCTAAAAGATACCATAGGAAATATCTTTGAATTATCTTTTCAACGCCACTTAGTTTGCTCGATTTTGAGTTCGTATGAGAGAGATATGCCCATTTGAAGTTGGGATATCTAGATAAGGAAAATCAAAACCGGATTTTTAAGTGGTATTTTGGTCTTTTCCATGCCCAATTAATTTTTTCGTTTTAGAAGTTTAATTGGGGTCTAAACAGAATTAGATCAGTTTACGGTTTACCAAATTACGCTAAGGTTTTTGGAGAAAGAACTCAAGAGGAGAAAAGTGGAGAAAGGTCAAGTGTTCTTGGAGTTTTCTTGCGGAATCGAAGTCATTTCGCCAAGGGTTGATCCCTAAAGAGGTATGTGAGACTTTCATAGCGTTGGGTTCGTTCAGCCGTGCGCCATTCATGTTTAGTTCAGTATAATTCGTTCTAGAAAGTTGGAAGTTGATAATTTTGAATTGTGTTCTTGAATATGCACTTTCGTTCTTGAGTTAAGTTGGGATTGTTGAGTTCTTGAATATGCACTTTCGTGCGTCATTTTTGAATAGATTCTTGTGTACATATATTGGGTATCTGAATTTAATGAGGATTTGAGAAAAAGAATCGAATTTAGGCGAATTGGGGTTAGAAAACAAAGAAGGAAGAAGTCGGACGAATCTGGACCTGCCCCCCCATTTCACAGAAATTTCTCTGCATCACGGAGCGGTCACGGACCATTCTGCCTCAAAATTTATTTCGGGACCAAATATTTAAATGCATCTCCGCGTCGCGAACTTGCTTCCAGACAGTGATTTCTTGATTGTTTCTCATGTTTAACTATCTAAAAACACTCCTAAACATCAGGAGATCTTTCCTATCACAAATCACAATCTTTAATTCATAAATCACATTCAAGGTAAAGTAGAGAGTCAATTATTGAGAGTTCTTCGAGTCATTTTAGGAAGTCTTTTGCAAATCTTTTAAACTTGTTTTGAGACTTAAGCATTGAGATTGAGAAAGAGTAGAGCCGAGTTTATTTCCTTAAAATGACATACGGGGACTATGTATTCCCAAATGAGTAAATGTTTTCACATTTAAGATGAGAGGAAACACTGATTTCCAAATGAGTTTTCATGAGCAGTTTTGAGTTACATCTCTTTTAAGAGATAAGTTTTTGAGTAATAATCTCAAACCACAGAAAAATAGTTATGTTTTAAACATATGAGCTTAGTATATTTTGGGAGTCGTATTGAGAATCGATATGGGGAGGAGTTCATAACAACTCAAAGTCTCCATAAACCATGTAGCCAACGTGGGTAGAAAGGGTCATACTTTTTAGATGATTCCTAAATGATTTTTAGCATAGACTAGTGGATCCACTTAGTTGAGGCGTTCTATATCCCGGCAAGTTATAGGACAAGTTTGGCAGCGTGGGCGAGACGTTGTATCATCACATTAGCTCATAGTGATGGTTGTCGGTTAGAGAAACTCCCACAAAAGTATATTACTTTATTATATATATATATATACATTGAGTTGTTATTGTATTTTTCAAATACATTTGAGTTGCTACCTATTGTTTAAATGCTTTATATAAACTGCATCTTTACTGTTGTTTATTTATGCATTGAGTTCAATATCCATGAGTTGAGTAAAGCTAGGTAAGTGTTTCTTTCAGAATTCATTTCAAGCTTATGTCATGTTTAGTATTTCCCCTTGCATGCTCGTACATTCAATGTATTGATGCCATTTGGCCTGCATCATATTTTGATGCAGATACAGATAATCAGGATCAGCATCCAGCACCTTGTTAATCCATTCGAGCACTCAGAGTCAGTTGGTGAGCCTCCTTGCTTTCCGGAGGATCCCTTTGGTTATGTTTTGCTTTATTCCTTTTGGATATTTAAGTTGTTAGGATGATCGGGGGTCTTGTCCCGACATCCCTCTTAGTATCTAGAGGCTTCATAGACAGATTAGTTACTAGTTCTTTAGTCTTGCATTTCAGTTGTTTTGCTATAAGACTTGAGTTGCCACTTTGGCTAAGTTGAATGTTTATCCTTAAACATTCTAAGTTTATTTGAGACAGTTGTTTTAAAAATGCATTTGATTTCTGTAATAATGCGTAAAGTCTTCCACTTGGGAATCAAGATTGTCTGGGAACTACTGAACTCTTCTTTTAAATTGCAATTTATAGTTGCCTCTATTTTGGCCTGAAAGTCCACTCGGCGGATTAAGTCACGCCTCGCCGAGTGGATCGGCGATCCACCGATTGTCCTCTTCGATCGCTAATCTGAATCTACAAATTAGTCTTCCAAAAATTAAGCTAAGCTATGATGAAATTTCTATAATCTGATATGGAATGTTGCATAACTGAAAAAAGACTGCTCATCAGTGTTAAAAGGGTTTTGGGAATATATTTGGTGAATTTCCCAATCTAACCAGGTGCCAGGTAGTTAACCCTTCGCGATCTTGACAACTAGCTCACGCGATCGCGATGAGAAGTGTCGTCGGGTCATGCGAATGTGACTGTGACCACGCGATTGCGAGATTTAAGTACTTGTACAATATGATCACATCTTCTTCATCACGCAATTGCGGTGAGTTACTCCCTGCCATTTCTACTTTCTTCCAATTTGACCTCCTTTTGCTCCCCTTCCACTTGGTTTATTTAAAGATCTTCTAAATACATTCTCCATTTTATTTTACTACAAATATGAAGAAAACCACATTAAAAGCACCGATTCTAAACAAAAGCAAGCAAAAAAATCTAAGAAAAGAGCCTCAAATGAGTATAAACTAACAACTCATCAACCTCCACTGAGTTGACTAAGATGAGGGGGGGGGGATGAGATCACTACACTGAGGGCTGATGTGGACCAGCTGAGGTCCACCGATATTTTGATGCTTTGGGGTGAAGTCCCTTTACTTGATGTGCCTAAGGTAGTCCATTCTTTCAAGCTAAGAGTGAATGCACCTAGCGGTTTGGCTGAGTAGCCCATTGATGGTACTGATGATGCTGGTTATGAGGATGAGGAGGAGACTGATGAGGATGAGTTCTTGTGAGAGGATGACGGTAGATTGTTGAGATACTGAAAGAGTTGCAGGCTATGGAGTAGACAGTAGTGCATGCCACATTGGAGAGATCTGGTTTGGAAACTTCAGTAGTGGGAACAATTGGAGTTTTTTCGGACTCCACCATTCCTCCAACAGATGTGCCGGGCACTGATGCCTCGGTTGATGCTACCTTGCTGTCTCCCACTCTTATTTTTCTAGGATCAGATTTTCGAGATGATGCCATTCCCTCTGAGATTCCAGATCAGAGCACTTCATAGGCATAGCTTGTTAGGGGGATCTTTATATCAGTTCTCCCTTGTACTTATATTTTTACAACATTGAGGACACTGCTATTTTATTTTAGTGGGGTGAGGGTACTTGTGCCAATATTCCCCATTTTTATTGTATTTTTTTTAAGCTTTATTTTGAGACATTTGTAGTATTTTGATATTTTATGTTTTGGTTATAATAGTTGATGGTTGCCTCTCTCTACCTTTTTCCCCATGAGTTTGATAGTTGTTGAAATGCTTGAGTTTTCATTATTGATATTCGAGGATTGATTTTGTTCAATATCGATGCCTTGGATGGTGCTTATGATGCGAAATATGTTTTGTGTGAATTTTGCAAGAAAATATTGGTGTGGCTTCACTTTCGAATGATCTTTTTGATTCTTATGTTGACTAGCTGCATATTGATGTGAGCCTTACAATGAACATCATACCCAAGCCTTTTGATTTTGTAGAGCTTTGCTTAATGACTATGTTTCAAGTTCCATGTGTGTTGTGGTGAGGTCCTACTTGAAATCATGCTTGTTGAATCTTAGAATTTGCCTTGTTAGTCTAATTATCTAGCTTTGGTGAATGCAATAAATGATCTCTGGCATAAATTTTGAAAGGAAACCCAAATTTTCATACCTTTTGGTGACTACCTTGTGAGGGTGTGTAACCATTTTGGCACCATTTGAGCCTAAAACATTTGTTGTCAACCTTGTTGAAACCTCTTGGCCAAATTGTCCCTAAATTCTCACCTATAAATCCTTTTCTAAACATTGATTTTTTTGGATAGACAGCTCAGGCCAAAAGCATAGGTTGAGGATTTGGAAAGGATGGAGGAAAGAAAGCCAAGTGGAAGGAGAAGAAAGAAAATTTGAGATTGAACTTTGAAGTTTGTGACAAAACGAAGGAACCCCTCCTTATAAACAAAACGATTGAGAAAAAGTTTGAAAATTGAAATGAAAAATAAAGTGTGATGACATAAAAGGGGTATCAAATAAATGGAATGAAAATTTGAAGTTTGAGTCTCCAAGTGAAAAGAATGGAAAAAACTTGAGAAGAGGTGAAGATGAATAAAACAATGCTTTGAAATGGTGAATTCACTGAGCCGAATTGATCATACCTTTACCCGCAGCCCCATTACAAGCCTGAAAAGACCCTTGAGATCTTGTATAAACTAGGTTGTGCGATGATTAGAAAATATGGGCAAACCTATGGGATGAAGCTTGAATGTATTTCTTTTTCGGAGAGTGAGAGTTGTATTGCTTCCTAACTTCTTCATTGAGTTGCTTTGTGAGAACACAAAATCGTTCTTGATGTGAGGGAACTTGAATACAATTGTTGAAGCATGATTTTGCATAAGAAAGGAGCACTAGTGATCTTGAGCTTTGTTTGATATTGACTAGTCATAGTTTGAAGCTTTTTGAGCATGAGTGACTGTTGCATATGCTTGAGAGTATTCTTGTGGTGACATTTACATGTTAACTCTCATTGAGAATTGTTGTAGACACCCTTGTTGAACTAATTGTATTCTTGATTTACATGAGGACAAGCAAAAGTTTAAGTTGAGGGTGTTGATGAGTGCTAGATTTACACTCATTTGAGGCCTTTTTAGTTCAACAATTAGTGTCCTCAATGCCTAATTATGTCCTATTCTTATGATATTTTTATGATTTGTAGCTATGAAGGCTAAAGGAAAAGGCAAGGATGAATATATGAAAAAGAGGCCAAAAATATTGAAAGGAGTACACACTCTCTACTGGTGGTCATCTAAAAAAAGGGCGGATCGCCCAAATCGCTTGACCTTGACCAAAGTGACAGTGCTCACACTTGAAATAATTCAAGGCAGGTCAGCAAGCTGAAAATGAAATGGTAACTCCTTGAGTTTAAAAGGTGGGCTAGAAGACTATTGCCGAAGGTGACAGAACTTTGAGGAAAAGTAAAGGATTAAAAGGCGAACAAAGGTGGTAATCGGTAATTCACCGAATGTTAAAGACAGACTTGACCGAGTCCTCTAACTGAGGTTCAAACAGCTGAAGCCCGAAGCAAGTGAAGGGAGAGCTGAGGAACAAATGATGATTTACCGAATACATTTGGCGAGCGTGACTAATATCACCGAGTTGGTCACACATTGGATTTTGGCCAAAATTTTTTGAAACTATAAATAGCCCAAAGTGGAGGGAAAATGTATCAGATTTTGGAAAAGAATATCAGTTCCTAACTTTTTATGAGTTTTGGAGAATTAACTTTTGAACTCTTAGAGAAATATTCTTTGTTTTTGGGGTTTTCAATACAATCTTGTTATTGACTATTGAAGGTTCAAATTGAAGTGGGGCGTGGAGATTATTGCATAATTTCAATTCCCTATTGGCTGAAATCATAATGGGTATACTTTCTTTTCCTTTTATGATTCTTGGCTAAAACCCCAAATCTAGGGGTATGATTGTGGGGTTGGGTGTTGATTTGTTGTAGTGAGTTTTGTGTCTTGCTCTATTTTATTTCTGTAGTTTGATGGATTTAAACTATTTATCATGCGGTTAATTCATGTGTTAAGATTGCACACTTATTCCTAGCCTAGATCCTCGATTGATGCTCCAAAGAGATTGATTGAGGTGGACGATAAGTTTAATGCCTACAATTCAATTTTTTTACTATAGTTTGCTTGAAAGAGAAATTGTGGTTCAATACTAGTTGCCCTAATATGTTCAAAAGAGAGATTCTAGTAAGGTATTGGATTGATTTTTGATTCACATAGATGAGACCGAAAGGAGTTTCTATGATTTAATGCTATGAGATCGAAAGAAGATTAGTGTTATTTAAGATTTCCCTGCCTATCCATGATTGTTTTGTGATATTAAGCAAGCACAATTACCCGTATTGGACATCGATATTAATCCCCACACCCCTAGATCGTCTTTTGCTTGTTTGAAATCCTAGTTTTAGTTTAATTGCATTACTTGATATCAAAACCCTTTTTGTATTGTTGGTATCATCCACCCATTTCTCTTAATTGCTACAGATGAATTGGTTTACACTCTAAATTTCCTAATTGAATTCATTGCATTATATCACTCTCTGTGGGATACGACCCCGACTCTTAGTTGAGTATTTTTATTGATGATGACCGCTTATTCTCTAACTTGTCTTAAGGATAATTTGAGTGTTATCAGTCACATCTAGGGTGTACTTTGGGTCGTGGCAAACTTGGTATTCAGGGCATCAAGTGTATAAAAGTTCTAGGATTTTGAAAAATCATGTAGAGTAGAGTCTTGTTCATTAGTGTGAAGTGCACCACATTTATGAATAGGAGGATACATGATGTTTAGGGAACTTCACTTCTTTCACTACTCTAAAGTCATGCGATAGGGTTGAACTCTATAGAGGTCTTCCTCCTAAGTCTTGTTCTATGCTTTTGAGAATATGGCTCCTCGAAGAGATCCCCTGAGAAGGAATGTTGTTGACAATGTGGAACCCAAATTTCCTCAAGCTCCGATCGATCCTTTGGTTGAGAAAGTGTCACATGACAAGTTTGGGACCACTTTCTAAGTGTCAGATCAAGCTATGACCGCTCAAGCTAATAGGGAAGTTGTAGCTCTCATGAACTCAATTGTGGATATGGTGGTCATAAGGGTTAAAGAATTCACAAGGATGAATCCTCCAGAATTTTATTTGATAAAAGTGGATAAGGATCCACCAGAGTTCATTGAGGGAATCCACAAGATTTTTGACATTATGGGTGTGAATCAGGTGGAAAAGGTGGACTTGGCTGCTTATCAACTCAAGGGTGTTTCTCAAGTTTGGTTTACCCAATGGAAAGAATAAAGAGCATTGAATGAAACTCCCTTGGATTGGGAAAAGTTCAAAGGGGCGTTTCTTGATCGTTTCTTTCCCCTTGAGTTGAGGGAGGCTAAAGTACAAAAATGCATCAACCTAAGGTAAGGCAACCTGAGTGTGAATGAGTAGTTGTTGAAGTTCACTTAACTGTCTAAGTATGCTCTTACTATGGTTGCCGACTTTAGAGAGTGAATGTGTAAGTTTGTGTCTGGTGTGTCCGAGAGGGTGATCAAAGAATGTCGAACCTCCATGCTAATAAAGGATATGGATATTTCAAGGTTAATGATTCATGCCTAATAAACAAAGATGAAAAGCTAAAGGAGAAGACTAGAGAGTCAAAGAGGGCAACATTGGGTATTTGTGACTTCTCACACTCTAGGTCCGATGGACATAGTCCGGCAAAAGTTCTCCTGCTAGAAATTTTCAAATGCTCCGGCTCAAAAGTTTAACAAGGATATGATTTCTAACCCTAAGCCTCAAGGAGGCGGTTCTAGCTATTAGATCTTTATTCCCGCTAGCCAAAATGGTGGCAAGAGTCATTTGGGGAAATGCTTAGCCAGTACCGATGTTTGCTATTGTCATGACCCAAAGTACACCTAGACGAGACATGGCGTACAAGATTTCGAGAGGCCTTACACAAGCCACTTGACATATATATACACAAAATAATAGACAAAAGTAAAGAATCTCATATAAATAGGAAAGTTTGATAATAAAGCAGAAGTCAAACATAGTCTTGAAAATCAATCTAATACATTAAAAGAAGTGGTCGGAACGTAAGCCGTACAACACGTACAATGTTTGAAAACTAAAACATAAGGAAAATGAAGTAAAGGCAACATGGTCCTCAAAACATGAGGACTCATCAACTATCTTCAAATCCTTAAGCAATCAACTAGCCACGAGCGTAAGGAGAGGAAGCGTCACACTCTACATTATTAAATAATGTAGGCACAAGTATGCATTAGTACATAGAATGTACTAAGTATGAGGGATATGCATAAAAAGATGACACATGATCATAAGAGGACAAAATATAAAACATGAAATGCTTGACCAAGCTAAACATAGTAAAATCATTTAAAGAAGAATAATAAAACATGAACATGGTCAATGCATCTTAATATCATGAGTAAAGCTTCATAGAACCTTAGAAGTAACTTTAGTTCATTTTGTGGGATATATATTATTAACCGAGATACATCACGTGAGCTATAACGTGGAGTCTAGTGTCTTGCTCCCACACCTAAAAGAGATGTCATTGCTTTCCAAGGCAACGACCTTAAACTTCTAGCTTAGGTGGATCTACCAGCTATCCCACCTAAGACAACCTATGGGGGCACGTAGTTAGGGACAAAGAGATTGCTACTAGAGACAACCTCTAATAACGGGAGAGCCTCCATCTCAATGTCCTCTCAGTGCTAAGTAAGATTCCAATGGAATAATCCTAAACATAAGCATATCATGATCCATGGAAAAACACAATTAAGTTACAATCCAAGCTAAAAATATCATAGAGTAGCTCATTGAATCATGTGTGATAAAACCTTTCACCAAATTCTGATTTCTTAAGTATGTGAGAAAACCTTTCACAATTTCATTTATGCTTATCTTAAAGCAACCGAAATAATAAATCATGCATAAGTTTCATGAAAATATCATTCATAGGTTCATAGTTTCTTCCATAAATTCATATCTTTTCGGGTTCATAGTAAAAAGCATGATCAATGCATGGGTTCATGTGATTTATATTGAAAATCTTGAATTGAGTTAAAACAACCTTAGTAAGATCAAATTCAAAAAATTGAATCAAAACAGATAGAACTCATGAAGAATTGAATGAAAACTTAACCAATTTAATGAATTTGAATTTGAGAATTTGAGAGGGGCTTAATGGGTGTATGAAACCCATTGATGACTTCCTACATACCTTGCTATTCAAAGCCCGAAAGAAATGGAGTAATTGGAGACTTGACTTGAAAATCTGGCTTCTTATTCTTGACCTTGGGAAAGAATTGAAGGGGATTAACTTGGACGGGTTTAGGGAATTTGAGGGAATGAGAGAGTTGGGGTTAGTTTTAGGA
The DNA here is from genome assembly GCA_029582245.1 of Solanum etuberosum. NCBI lineage: Eukaryota > Viridiplantae > Streptophyta > Magnoliopsida > Solanales > Solanaceae > Solanum > Solanum etuberosum. Next base: position 23,366 of record JAJONR010000398.1, read on the forward strand.
ATATAAAGGTAGTTATAGGACTTAGAAAAAAAGGGTAGAATGACGCAGTATAGGTATTAGATGCATAGAAAAAGAACCAAATACCCTTAAAAATTATTGCCAGATGGTTACTACGTTTGGACTACGGTCGGTAGAACTTTCTACGGTCCGTACTGGTAAACCATGGAACCAACTTCAGAAACCCAAATTTCACCTTACTTTCCACTAGACCTTTCTACGGTCCATCTAAATTCTACAGTCCATAGACCCCATATGTAGAACTCACTTTTTAGGCAAAAATTTCAATAAGTTTGAACCTTTTCTATGAGACCACTTCTACGACCCGTCAAATACTTAATTAGAACTGAGGTTTTAAACCAAATCTATGAATCCATCCTATGAGTTCCATCTACGGCTCGTCAAAACTCATACGGTTCATCATGTCAATTAGTAGGCTAGATCTTTAAAAACTTGAATTTTCCCGAACTCACTCGGGGTTCTACGATCCCTTTCCTACACCCGTAGGATATCCTACAATCCGTAGGTATGTCTCGTAGACCAATGCTTCAAAAATTTTGTACAACTGTTCCTTTCGACCTGATTTTTCAATTTTTAAGGTGCTACAATATCTCCCTCTTGGGAATATTCGTCCTCGAATGGGACTCAAATTAGCATGAATAGAGTAGGAGAGAAACTAACAACCTAACATGAATACAAATTTCATCTAAATGGACATAAACATGGAGAATAACTCCAAGCTAGATCATAAGGCGAAACATGAGAATGACTAAAATGCATGAATTCAAAAGGATGAACCATGAGGAACTAATACCTCAAGCTTGAAATAGGAGCGGAGGGAAAAAGATGAGGATACCGGGACATCATATCAGCTTCGGCCTCCAAAGGTGCACCCTCAACTAGTTGGTTTCTCCAAATAACCTTCACGGAAAACACTTCCTTATTTCTCAACTTCCAAACTTGTCGGTCTAAAATCTCAACCGAAACCTCTTCGTAGGAAAGATTCTCCTCAACTCCTAAACCTACTAAGAGAACAATAGATGTCGGATCTCCAACACACTTCTTCAACAAAGAGACATGGAATACCAGATGTACCGATACGAAATCACTAGGCAACTCAAGTTCATACGTAACTTTGCCAATAGGCCTCAAATTCTGAAATGGGCCCACATAGCAGGGACTAAGCTTCTCTTTCTTTCCCAACCTCATCACAACCTTCATGGGTGAAATTTTTAAGTAGACCCAATCATCAAATTCAAATTTAAGCACTCTTCTTCTAACATCTGCATAAGACTTTTGTCGACTTTGAGCCATTTTCAACCTCTCACGAATACGTCGAACCTTTTTCATATCCTCATGCACCAACTCAGGCCCTATCAAAGCAACGTCACCTACTTCAAACCAACCAATAGGATACCTACACCTCCTACCATAAAGAGCCTCAAATGGTGCCATCCCAATGCTAGAATGTTAACTATTATTATAAGCAAACTCAACCAAAGGAAAATGACCATCCCAATTACCCTTGAAACCAATTAGACAAGCTTTTAACATTCTTCCAAGTTCTGAATGGTACGTTCGACTTGTCCATTGGTTTGAGGATGAAAGGCCGTGCTAAGTTTAACTTGAGTACCAAGACCTTTCTCAAACAAATTCCAAAACTAAGATGTAAATAGAGTACCATGATCAGATATAATGGACAAAGGCACTCCATGCAACCTTACCATTTCCTGAATATAAATCTTGGTGTAATCTTCCAATGAGAATGAAGTCTTAATGGGAAAGAAGTGAGATGATTTTTTCATTCGGTCCATAGTAACACAAATCAAATCAAATTGTTGACATGTGTGTGGTAAGCCCGTAATGAAGTTCATATTCACATATTCCCACTTCCATGTAGGAATACTACTGTCTTGAGCCAAACCACCTACTTTCTGATGTTCGACTTTCATTTGTTGACAATTAAGATATTTAGCCATAAATTCCACGATATCCTTCTTTATCTCATTCCACCAATAGACTTCCCGCAAAACATGGTACATCTTGGTGGCTCCTAAGTGAATAGAATACCGAGAACTGTGAGCTTCTGTCAAAATCTAATGCCTCAACTCATCAACATTCAGAACACATAATCGACTTTGATATCAAAGGATTCCATCTCCCATTGGGGAGAAAGCCTCAATGGATTTTTCGAAAACCAACTTCTTCAACTCAACCAAAATCAGATCCAGATCATGCTTAGCCTTCACATCTGATATAAAAGATGATTCCTATCCATTATGAACAATCACAAACATGTTGAGATATTGCTTGAATAACCTATTCATAAAATCCATAAACATCGCTAGGGAATTATTCTAACAAAAATACATTACCAAAAACTCATAATGACCATACCGAGTTCAGAAAGTCATCTTCAGAATGTCACTCTCCTTCACCCTAAATTGGTCATAACATGACCAGAGGTCAATCTTAGAGAAGTAAATTGCTCCTTGGAGTTGATCAAACAAATCATCAATCCTTAAAATAGGATACTTATTCTTAATGGTAATGATAATCAATTGCTGATAGACAATGCACATTCAGAGAGAACCATCCTTGGAAAAACAAGACCGGAGCACCCCATGGTGAGATACTCAACATAATGAAACCCTTATCCAACAAATCATTCAGTTGATCCTTTAACTTCTTAAGTTCTACCCGGGCCATACGATAAGGATGAATAGAAATAGGTTGCGTATCTGGGAGGAGGTCAATACCGAAATCTAATTCCCTTTTGGGAAGGATACTAGGAAGATCATCGGGAAACATTTCCAGAAACTCATTTATAATTGCAACTGGCTCAAGCGTAGCAGTTTCAAAATCTGTATCCATAACCCAAACTACATGATCAAGACAAACCTTAGAAATCATTTTCCTAGCCTTTAGGAAAGATATCAACTGACCCTTAAGAACATAATTTCCTTTTTCCATGACATGATAGGTTCATTTAGAACCTTGAATATGACCAATCAGGTCCTACAATCTATGGAAGAATAACATGCATGAAGACAACCCATCCTAAGAATAACATCAAAACGTAACATATAGTGTTCTACTAGATTGAGTGACTCTATGAAAATAGATATAGGACAATTCTATAAATTCTTTTAGCTACTATAGAATCACCAACGAGAGTAGAGACATGAAAGAGATTAGAAAGGATTTTGAGACCAACATCAAACCTCGTGGCCACATAAAGAGTAACAAAGGATAATGTAGCACCAAAATCAAGAAAATCATACGCATCCAAATGAAAGATTTTCAAGATACCAGTCACAACATAGATGGATCCCTCGTGATCCTATCAAGTACAAAGAGCATAAAATCTGGTTTGTTTAGGATCACCCAAAACTGGAACCACTATGCAGAGCTTGCCTGCCATCTATTCCATTAGTAGAAATAAATGAGAAATCTCTTATCTTTTGACCACTCTTTTCAAAACTAAAGCAACCATCCGTACCGGCCAAATATTTGCCATCAAGTTTCTTACCACACCTAGAGAATATGGGAATAAAAGATCCATTACCACCAACTCCTTGAGGTTTTTTGTTAGACACCCTATCCTTGTTGAACTTAGGATCCAAACCATTAGAAGAACCTTGACTGGAAAACGTTTGCCAGAATTGAGGAAGCCCATGTCCACCAGACCTAGAATGTGAAAAGTTACCATTACCGATCCTTGGCCTCTTGGACTCTTTTGCCTTTTCCTTGAGCTTCTCCTCTTCAATTTGTTGGGCATATATCATCAAATGAGAGATATCCATATCCTTAATCAAAATGGGACCAAGTCAAACACACCCAACACAAACTTACTCATCCATTCCCTAGAGTCGGCAACCATAGTTGGAGCATACTTAGACATTTGAGTAAACTTGAGAGCTTACTCCTTCAAACTCATATTACCTTGACGGAGATTAATGAACTCATACACTTTAACCTCTCTCATCTCAAGAGAGGAAAGAAACGATCAATAAAAGCTCCTTTGAATTTCTCCCAATCAAGAGGATCCGCATAATCAACCCTCTCACTTTTCCATTGTTCAAACCAAACTTGAGCAACTCCCTTGAGTTGATAAGCGACAAACTTTGCCTTCTCAACCATAGACAATCCCTTAATTCCCACTATCTCATACACCTCATCAATGAACTCCTGAGGATCCTCATCAACCTTGGAACCATGGAATTCTGAAGGATTCATCCTAGTGAAGTCCGTTATCCTTGTCACCACTGTACCCACATTTAGGTTCACGAGAGCAATGACTTCTCTATTTGCTTGAGCCGTCATAGCTTGAGCCAACACTTGGAAAGTGGCTAAGAATTTGGCATAAGTAACTTGTTCAACCAATGGGTCAACCGGAACTTGAGGAACCTAAGCTCCACATTCTTACCCGCATTCCTTGTCACATAAGCTCTTAGTGGGGCCATATCCTGAATAGAATTGAACATGATTTAATAGAAGGATTTTTATAGAGTTAGACTCTATGGAACGACTTTAGAGTAATGAAAGAAGTGAAATTTCCTAAACATTTTGTAGCCTCCTATTTATAAATATGGCGCGCTTTACCCTCATGAAAAGACTCTACTCAACGCGACTTGTCAGATATCCTAGGACATTTCTAAAACCTTGTTCTCTGAACACCATGTTTGTCATGACCCAAAGTACACTCTAGATGTGACATGGTGTAAAAGACCCCGAGAGGCCCTACACAAGCTACTTGACATACATTTACAAAAAATAATAGATAAAAGTAAATAATATCATACAAATGGAAAAAATTGACATTAAAGTGAAAGTCTAACACAGTCTTGACAAACCATCTAATACATCAAAAGAAGTGGTCAGGATGTAACCCATACATCATGTACAATGTCTGAAAACTAAAACATAAAGCAAATGAAGTAAAGGGAACATGGTCCTCAGAATATGAAGACTCACTAACTATCTTCGATATCCTTAAGCGATCAACTAGCCACGAGAAAAAAGAGAGGAAGTGTCACACCCTACATTATTAAATAATATAGGGACAAGTATGCATTAGTACATGGAATATACTAAGTATGAGGGATATACATAAAATATGAAACATGATCAGAAGAGGACATAATCGAAAATATGAAATGCATGACCAAGCTAAACATAGTAAAATCATCTAAAGAAGAACCATAAAACATGAAGACGGTCAATGCATTATAAAATCATGAGTAATGCTTCATATAACTTGGAAGTAACTTTAGTTAATTTTGTGGGATATTTAGTATTAACCGACATAGACCACGTGAGCTATAATGTGGAATCTGATGTCATACTCCCACACCGAAAAGTGATGTCGTTACTTGCCAAGGGAACCGACCTTAAACTTCTATCTTAGATGGATCCAGTAGCTATGTCACTGAAGATAACCTTTGGGGGCACATAGTTAGGGACAACTAGATTGCTACTAGAGACCCGACCTCTACTAATGAGAGAGCATCCATCTCAATATCCTCTCGGTACTAAGTAAAATCCCAATAAAGTATTTATTAACATAAACATATCATAATTTATGGAAAAGCATAATTAGGTTACTAATATAAGCTAAAAATATCATAGAATAGCTCCTTAAACCATGTGTGAGAAAATCTTTCACCAAATCATGATTTCTTAATTATGTGGGAAAACCTTTCACAATTCATGCATATATGAGAAAACCTTTCAAAATTTCATTGATGCTTATCTTAAAGCAACCTAAATGATAAATAATTCCTTTTTCATAAATGATGTAAAAGTTTCATGAAAATATCATTCATTGGTTCATAGTTTCTTCTACAAATTCATAACATTGAGGGTTTATAGTCAAAATCATGAATAATGCATGGGTTCATGTGATTTCGATTGACAAATATGTAATTGAGTTAAAACAATCTTAACAAGATGAAATTAAAACAATTGAATCAACACAAATAGAACCCATTAAGAATTAAATAAAAAATAACCAATTTAAGGAATTTGAATTGGAGAATTAGAGAAAACCTTAGGGTTCAATGGGGAATGGAACTCATTGATGAATCCCTACATATCTGTCTATTCAAAGGCCAAAATGAATGGAGGAATTGGAGACTTGACTTGAAAACCCTAGCGTCTTCTTCTTGACCTTGGGAGAGAATTGTATGGGATGAACTTGGATGGGGTTAGAGAACTTTAGAGAATGAGATAGTTGGGTTAGTTTTAGGAATAGAAAGGTAAAACGACGTAGTATAGGTACTAGAGGCATAGGAAAACCCAAATACCCATAAAAATAACCTCAGATGGTTCCTATGGTTATGACTTATGGTCTGTAGAACTTTCTATGGTTTGTATTAGTAAACCGTAGAACAACTTTTCCTTTGGACTTAAATTTCAATTTTTGAGATAGTACAACTATGGTTGTGGGAAGAGCAGTCACAAGGTGAGGGATTGTCCTTCACAAGCTATCAAAGGTAAGGATGGCCATCAGGTTCAACCTAGTTGTTCTGGTTTGGGTAGTGCTCCTCGTTAGAACATATTTTATGCTGTTCAAACTCGACATGATCATGAGGCTTTTCCGAATATGGTTATCGGTATGTTAAAAGTCTGTCATCTCGATGTCTATGCACTGACTGATTTAGGTGCTACATTATATTTTGTGACTCCTTATGTGGCTATGAGATTTGATATCTGTCTCAAAATTCTTTTAGAACCTTTTTTATTTTCTACACCTATAGGTGACTCCATTGTTCCTAGATGAACTTTTAGAAATTATCCCATTTGAGTTTCTTATTGAGTCACACATGTTTATCTTGTAGAGCTAGACATGTTAGATTTTAATGTCATTCTTAGTATGTATTAGCTTCATTATTTTTATGCTTCAATAGATTTTCTTATCTGATTGGTCACATTCAAGGTTCCAAATAAACCTAGCTTAGAATGGAAGGGTAGAAGTTCAGCACCTCATGATTAGTTTATATCTTGCCGAAAGGCTAGAAAAATGATCTCTTAAAGGGTGTATCTGTCATCTTGTTTGGGTTAGGGATACAATTTCTGAAACCCCTATTCTTGAGTCAGTCCCGATTGTTAATGAGTTTCTTGAAGTATTTACCGATGATCTTCCTGGTATTCCTCCCGAAAGGAAAATAAACTTTGGTATTGATCTTCATCCATATATGCAACCTATCTTTATTTCTCCTTACCACATGGCTCCGGTATAACTGAAGTAGTTAAAGGATCAACTTAAAGATTTTTTTGGGTAAGGGTTTCATTAGATCGAGTATCTCTCCATTGGCTGCTCCAGTGTTGTTCATTCGAAAGAAGGATGGCTTACTTCATATGTTTATTGAAATCCAACAATTGAATAAGGTCATGATAAAGAATAAGTATTCTATTCCAAGGATCGATGACTTGTTCAATCGACTCTAAGGTGTGTTTTTTCTCAAAGATTGATCTTCGTTTGGGGTATCATCAGTAGAGAGTAAGAGAAAGTGACATTCCGAAGACGTCTTTTCAAACTCAATATAGTGACAACGAGTTTCTCATTATGTCACTTGGATTGAAAAATGCCATGACGACTTTCATGGATCTTATGAATAGGGTGTTCAAACAATATTTTGACATGTTTGTAATTGTGTTTATCGATGATATTTTGATTTAGTCACGTAGTGAGGATGAGAATCTTTATCACCTAAGGATAGTGTTGCAAATACTCAAGGATCGTCAACTGTTAACTAAGTTTAGCAAGTGTTAGTTTTGATTGAGGTCCATTTCTTTCCTTAGCCACATTGTTTCAATGGTGATGTTATCAAGGTTGATCAAAATAAGATTGAGGCAGTTAAGAACTTTCCTAGACCCCTCTCCCCTTAAGATATTTAGAGTTTCTTAGGTTTGACCGGTAACTATAGAGGGTTCTGGGAAGGATTTTCCTCTATTGTTCACCTTTTAAAATGTTGACTCAAAAGAAGGTGAAATTTCAATGGTCAGAAGATTGTGAGAAAAGTTTCCATGAATTGAAAGATAGACTCACTTTAGCCCCTATTTTTATGTTACTAGAAGGATCCTATGGTTTTGTGGTTTATTGTGATGCTTCACAAAATTGTCTTGGTTGTGTTTTGATGCAACATTGGAAGGTTATTTATTATGCTTGAGGAAATTGAAGGTCCATGAAAAGAACTATCTGACTCATAATTTGGAGTTAGTGGTGGTAGTATTTCATTTAAAGATTTGGAGACATTACCTTCATGGTGTTCATATGGATGTGTTCACTGATAATGAGAGTTTGCAATACATGCTCAAGAAAAAGAATTTGAATCTTCACCAAAGGAAATGGCTTGAGTTATTGAAATATTATGATATGAGTGTCCTTTATCATCCATGCAAGGCTAATCTGGTTACCAGTGTTCTTAGTTGATTGTCGATGTGTAGTATTTCTCATGTTGAGGAGGATAAGAAATAGTTAGTTTGTGATGTTTATACACTATCTTGATTGGGTGTTCTCTTGGTTGATTCCAAGGATGAGGGTGTGATTGTTCAAAATGGTTCAGATTCATCTCTCATTTTTGTTATGAAAGCTAAGCAAAATCTTAATACGATTATGATTGAACTGAAGAAGTCGGTTTCTGAAAAAGCCATTGAGGCAGTCTGTAATAATGGAAATTGGAAAGTCAAGTTGGACATAAAAGATGCAGATAATTTGCTGAGACACTGTTCTACAAGTCCTACCTATAGACTGTAGGAAGTCCTACAGGCCATGAAAAAGAAGTCGTAGACATGTAGATAAGTTCTTGAAATTTCAAGGTTCTTAAGTTTGACCTACAGGGATGAACCGTAGAAAGGTTGACAAGCCGTATATGGCTTTCGTAGAAGAGATTCCGAAATTTGATTTGAGACCATAATTACACGGAAGGATTGGACGGGTCATCGTTTGTTCTGTGAGTCATAGGATGGATTTCATAGAAAGGGTTAAGACAGTGAAATTTTGGACAAAAAGTTGAGTTCTGCAGATGGGGTCTACGGACCGTAGAAAGGTGTCATGGGAAGTAAGGTGAAAGTTGGGCTCCTGAAGTTGGTTCTACAATTGACCAGTATGGGCCGTAGAAAGTTCTATGGACCGTAGACTAAACCATATGACTTTCCGACAGTTATTCTTGGAGGGTATTTGGGTCTTTTCCTATGCATTTAATGGCTATACAATGTCGTTTTGACCCTATTCTATGTCCTATAACTACCTTTCTACTCCTAAATTTTCCCCAACTCTCACATTCCCTTAAATTCCAAAATCCCATCCATATTCATTCCCACAAATTCTCTCCCAAGGTCAAGAAGAAGACGCTAGGGTTTTCAAGTCAAGTCTCCAATTCCTCCATTTTTTGGTCTTCAAAATCAAGGTATGTAGGGCTTCATCAATAGGTTTCATTTACCCATTGAGCCCCAAGGTTTTCTCCAATTCTCCAATTTAATTTAAAACAAATTGATTAGTTTTTCATTTATTTTTCCCATGGGTTCTATTTTTGTTGATTCAATTGCTTGAATTTAATCTTATTATGATTATTTTAACTCAATTACATGCTTTCCAATTTGAATCACACGAATCATGCATTGATCATGATTTTGACTATGAACCCTAAAAGACATAAATTTTTGAAGAAACTATGAATCTATGATTTGATATTTTCATGAAGTTATGCATGATTATGAAAAGAGGAATGTAATATGAATTAGGTTGCTTTAAGATGAGCATCAATAAAATTGTGAAAGGTTTCCTCACACATGCTTGATTCAAGGTTTAATGAGCTACTCTATGATGTTTAAGCTTGGACTAGTATTGGAATTTTACTCTTCCATGTATGATGATTTGTTATGAATCTGAATATTCCGTTGGGATTTAACTTAACAACGAGAGAAATTTGGGGTGTTGGCTCAAATAGGGTAGTCTTGAGTAGCAACCTCTAGTTACAAACTACGTGCCCCTTTAGGATTGCCTCAAATGACCTAGCTAGTGGATCCACATATAGCATATGACACTATACAAAGTTCTACCTTGGAAAATAGACTCTCCCTTCTCAATGTGGGAGTTACATCGGATTCCTTGTTATAGCTCACATGGTCTATCATCGGTTAAAGCTAATTTCCCACAAAATGATCTCTGTTTTATATCAAGATATTAATTAAGCTTTTCTTATGGTTTTAAAATGGATTTAACATGTTCATGATTTATGATGTTCCTTTAAAGGTAACACTATGCTTAGCTTGCTCATGCATTTCATGTTTCGATTAGGTCCTCTTATGATCATGTTTTATGTTTTCATGCATATCCCTCATACTTAGTACATTCCATGTACTAATGCATAATTGTGTCTATATTGTTTCACTAATGTAGGATCCGACGATCTTCCTCTTTGCGTTCGTGGCTAGTGATTTCTTAGTAGATCTGAGGACTTGGTGTATCCTCATGTTCCAAGGACCGTGTCACTTTTATTGCTTTCATATGTCTTTAGTTTTCGGATGTTGTAGTGGGGGTACATGTTATGTCCCAACCACTTCTTTTGATGTATTAGAATTACTTGTCAAGACTATGTTAGACTTCTGCTTAAATGTCAAACACTTTACTTTTATATGAGACTCTCTTATTTCTATTATATTGTGTATATGTATGTCAAATGGCTTCTGAAGGGACTCTCTGGGTCTTATACGCCATGTATCGTGTATGGTGAACTTTGAATCATGACAAACTTGGTATTCAGAGCACAAGGTTTTAGAAAAGGTCCTAGAATGTCTGACAAACTACCTTGAGTAGAGTCTTGTTCATGAGTGTGAAGCGCACCACATTTTTAATAGGAGGCTACAAGGAATTTAGGAAACTTCACTTCTTTCATTGCTCTAAAGTTTTGCCATAGAGTTTATGTCTTTAAAGATCCTTCTCCTAAATTGTGTTCGATTCTTTTCAGGATATGGCCCCTCGAAGAGCTTATGTGAGAAGGAATGCAGGTCAGAATGTGGAGCTCGAGGTTCCTCAAGTTTCGGTTGACCCTTCGGCCAAGCAAGTGACTCATGCAAAATTCCAAGATTTTTTTCAAGTATTGGCTCATGCTATGATGGTTCAAGGTATGACAGAGAGGCCATTGCCCCCGTGAACCCAAATGTAGGTATTGATGAGATAGGGATTTCGACTCATTTAGGGCTTATTATTCAAGGATTTAGTATCCTCAATGCCTATTTTTTGCTCATAACTGATGTTAATATGTTAATGTGCTTCAATGAAGGTATAAGAGTGAGAAAAGGACACTATGATGTAAAAAGGAGCGAAAAAGTTTAAGGAAAGCAAAGCTGGAGCTCACCAAAGTGACTCACCGACTGGATTTTCAGCTCGCCAAAAGTTCCAGCAAAATAGCCCATGGACAAAACCAACTTGGCGAGCAAACGGGCAATTCAGCGACACACAGAAAGGATTGGCGATAGCGATCAAGCTCGCCAAAAGTTCCAGCAAAATAGCCCATGGACAAAACCAACTTGGCGAGCAAATGGGTAATTCGGTGATACACCGAATGGATCGGTGATAGCGATAAAGCTCGCCAAAAGTTCCAGAATAATTTTATGAAGGAGACAGGCCAAAAGGCAAAAAGAGGAGCAACACGACAGATCGCTAAACTGATCGGTGAGCCCGACTTACTTCACCGAGTTATCTTTGTGCTGAAATTTCAGGAAGGTATAAATACAATTTTTATCTACTTGAGGGTTTTTAAGAGTTTTTACATTCCAGAACATTGTCTTTTACAATTTTTCTAGATATTGAGAGATTGTGAGATTTTAGCTTCGATTTCAGCATTTGGGAATTGCAGATCGTAACAAATGAGAAGGAAAACTTTTTTGGTAACGATTTCCTGCTTCTAATTATGCTTAACTAAAACCCCTTACCTTAGGGGTGTGATTATGTAGTTGAATGCTCTAATAAACTAATGAGTGTTGTTAGTTGCTGATTTTATTGTTGTCTTAAAGTGGATTCAATTGATTGTTCATGTTTTAATTGAGAAATTATAGTTGGAAATGCAAATCTAGCTTAGTTCTCTTTTCTTGCTTGAGAAAGAGGTCATAGAGTAGAATGATTGATTGATAGTTGCATTAATTGTGTCTTTGCAAACACTGCTTGAAAGAGTGGGTTATTTAAGGAATGGGGTTGTTTGGCAGTGTTATACTTGATGAGGTTCGAAAGAACTCACTTGAAGCGCAATAGTTGATTGAGAAATGGCTATTGTACTCAAAACCTAGCCTACCCATTGAGATTCAACAATTTTGAGCAACTAGTAATCACAAATTACGTGAAATTAGCATTCAACTGATCACACTCCTAAGGTCCAATCTCTATTTGTTTTATTTTGTGTTGTTTGTCTTAAATTGGTTACCCAAATCCCCTCATTTGATATTAATTGTTAAAACTTTGTGATTTATTTTAATGTTGCGAAACCTTTACTTCTTCAAATGACTAAGACACCATTTTACTTCTTAATTGATTTCTTTACCGTATCACTCCTTGTGGGAGCGACCCCAACTCTTAGTTGGGTTTATACTTGTTAGCGACCATCTACATCTAGAATTGGATGAAGTGTAGTTGAGTGTTATCAAAAATGACCGCCGCTGTCGGGGAGTGGTGTTTAGAATTCTTTTATTGATGTATAGTCGTGAACTAATTTTATTGTAGTTGAATTATTGTATTTATGTTCTTGTTGGCTACTCTAAAACAGGTGAAGAAATAAGCGTAAATGGAAGCAACGCCAGTCAACTTGGGAACAATGATGACATTAGAAATTTGTAGGATGTCAATGAGGATTAGTTTGGAAGTGCGGCTGATATTTGATTGCCTCCCACTGTGGGCAATGCGGTGTTTAATGTGACCAACATAATGTTGCAGTTGTTGCAAATGAAGGGTCTCTTGGGAGGACTTGCTCATGAGGACCCTCATGACCACATCCAAAACTTCGTTGACGTGTGTGGGCCTTTTTCCTTCAAGAACATCACACTCAAGAGTCAGTCCGACTCCGTCTGTTTCCCTTTTCTCTAATGGGGGAAGCAACAAAGTTGTTGACCGAACTACCTAGGGATTCGATTACTTCTTGGGAGAAGCTCACAAAGGCATTTTATGATAGGTTTTTCCCTCCTTCGAAGATGGTCAAATTGAGAGATAATATTCAGAACATCAAGCAAGTCGATGGTGAACCTATCAATCAGACATGGTTGAGGTTCCAAAAGATGCTACTCCAATGTCGAACTCATTGGTTGCCGGATAATGTTCTCTTGCAATATTTCTACCGGAGTCTTGATACAATCAACAAAGGTGTAGCCGATCAACTAATTAGAGGTGGTATAATGAGTCAACCTTTTTTCTGTGGCTTTGGTATTGCTCAACGAGATGACTAAAATTAATCGCGCATGGTATACAAGGGATGATCAAGTGTATCCTCTAAATCTCGGGCTGACCAAAGAGCAACTGGAGTAAAATAAAGAACGTGATGAAAACATGGCCAAAATGATGACTCAAATGAAATTGTTGACAAGGCATGTCATGAGGGGTGGTTATGAGGCTATGAATGCAGTTGATGCGAAATTCGAAAATAAAGATGTTCGTTTTGTGGCAAGACTAATAGGGGGTTCTCATTCGATCTTTTAAAGGCTGGGCATGAATCAAGGTTGGAACAGAATTTTTGAGAATGGATGGAGAGATCAAGATAGAGATTGGTTTGATCGGGACACATATTTGAGGAGTAGAGATAATGATGATGCTCGCAATGATAGTCCAAAGTCGAAGGATGATTCCGAAAGCTTTTGGACCGAGGATCTGCTAGCTCGTATTCTAAAAAAAATGGAAGGATCAGATGAAGTGCTTAAGTAAATAAGGGGGACTTCTCATCTCTAAATAAGACGGTAACCTCCAACTCAACTTACATAAAGCAACTTGAATCCCAAATGAGTATACTTGCAGCTCAATTAATTTAAAAACCACAAGAGAATCTTACTAATGATATTTTGGTTAGTTCAAAGAATAATCATGATCAATGCATGGCGATGTTGACTTGGAGTGGTAAAGTCATGGGTAATTATTTGGCAATTTATGACAAGGAAAAATCTAGTAAAGAGAGGAACGATGCCATTGATATAGATGGGTTCGCTGAAGAATTGAACAATGGAACACGCAAAGAGATTGATGAGGTACCAAAGAAAGTTATCACCGGTGAGGTAAAAAATCAAATGAGGGGGCTGCTTCTTCTTCGGTGCCTGTAAAACTGTTGCCTATAGTTAACCCACTATTCCCTCAAAGACTGAAGAAAAGAGATCAAGATGCAATTTTCCAAAAAATTCTATGTTTTTTCAAAACTCTGTCTATAAATCTTCCTTTGGTGGAAACGTTGTTGGAGATTCTGGGCTATGCGAAGTTTATGAAAGAATTGGTTACCAAGAAGAGGAGTATGGATTTTGAAACGGTTGAGGTGTCTCATAGTTGTAGTGCCATTATGACGAGCAATGTGGTTGTAAAAAAATGTGATCCAGGAGCATTCACTATTCCATGCACAATTGGGATGTTTCAATTCGCCAAAGCATTGTGTGATTTGGGGGCCAGTATTAACTTGATGCCCTATGCAATTTTCAAACAACGTGGGTTAGGTTAGCCTAAGTCAACAACGATGAGTCTTCTCATGGCCGACCGATCTATCAAGCATCTTATTGGCATTCTTTACGATATTTTGGTGAAAGTGGATAGGTTCCTATTTCTGGCTGACTTTGTCATTCTTGATTGCGAGATTGACGCTGAAGTACCTATTATACTAGGTTGGTCGTTCTTGGCTACTGGAAGAGCTCTTGTTGATGTTGAAAGCGGTGAGTTAAAATTTCGGGTAAATGATGAGGAAGTTACTTTCAATGTGTGCAAATGGATGAAGCAACCTAGTGACATTCATGTGGTATCAGTCATTGATGTGATTGATGAAGCAGGTTTTAGTGTGAGTGAAGTTTCTTGTGTGGGTGATCCCTAGCTGTCGTCCTTTTGAACTATGATGGTGAAGAAATTCAAGATTATGATGAGGTTTTTGCTGCTCTATCGGGTTTGGGTTCTTATTCTAAAAATCCCTTGAAGATCGATATTGATCTAAAAAATAGGGAAAGCCCTCCCGCCAAACAATCCACTGAAGAACCACCAAAGCTTGAGTTAAAGGTGATTCCACCTCACCTTCGGTATGTATTCTTGGGAGCAAAAAACACCTTGCCCATAATTATCACCGCAGATTTACTTAAATGGCAAGTGCAATTACTTGTAAATATGTTGAAGCGATACATTAAGGCCATCAGATGGATGATTACCGATATTGTGGGATTTTTCCTTGGATTTGCACCCATAAAATCCAATTAGATAGTGAATGCAAGCGAAGCGTTAAGCACCAAAGGAGGTTAAACCCTCTAATGCAATAAGTGGTGAAGAAAGAGATCATCACGTGGCTCGACGCGGGAGTCATCTACTCTATTACGGATAGCAAGTGGGTGAGCCCCATGCAATCTGTGCCAAAGAAAGGAGGTATCATCGTGGTCCCAAATATTAAACGGGAACTTGTACTAATGCGACCGGTCATCGGTTGGCATGTATGCATGGATTACCAAAAAATTAATGCATGGCCCGAGAAGAATCATTTCTTGATGCCTTTTATGGATCAAATGCTTGATAGGCTAGCAGGGCGTGGATGGTATTGTTTCTTAGATGGTTATTTCGGGTACAATCAGATTTCCATTGCACCGAAAGACCAAGAAAAAACAACTTTTACATGTCCCTATGGGACATTTGCTTTCAAAAGAATGTCCTTCGGGTTGTGTAATGCTCCGACAACTTTCCAACGATGCATGCTCTCTATTTTTACCGATATGATTGAAGACTCAATGGAGCTCTTCATAGATGAATTTTCATTTGTGGGTGACACATTTGAAGCGTGTCTTGAATACCTTGGGAAAGTGTTACAAAGATGTGTAGAAACCAACCTTGTTCTCATTTGGGAGAAATGTCATTATATGGTCAAAGAAGGTATTGTTTTAAGGCAAAAAATTTAGGAGAAGGAATGCAAGTGGATCAAGCTAAACTACCTCCTCCCATTTTGGTTAAAGGTGTTCGGAGTTTTCTAGGACACGCAGGATTCTACTGGCGATTTATAAAGGATTTCTCTAAGGTAGCTTATCCTCTTTGTAAGCTACTTTTAAAGGAATCTACCTTCAACTTTTATGAACCTTGCCTCAAAGCATTCTTGTGCTTAAAAGAAAAGCTAGTGTCGGCTCCGATCATTTTTACCCCTGATTGGAGCATTCCATTTTAGCTAATGTGTGATGCAAGAGGTCTGACTCTTGGAGTTGTCCTTGGTCAACGAAAAGGTAAATTGTTCCACCCGGTTTATTACACAAGTAAGACTTTGAATGTAGCTCAAAAGAATTACACCATCACCGAGCAAGAGTTATTAGCCTTAGTGTATGCTTTTGAAAAATTTAGAGCTTATTTTTTGGGAACTAAGGTGGTGGTGAACACAGACCACGATGCAATCCAATATTTGATGGCTAAAAAAGATGCAAAGCCAAGGCTGATTCGGTGGGTGTTGTTGTTGCAAAAGTTTGATTTCGAGGTCAAAGATCGAAAAGGTTGTGAAAACCAAGTGGCGGATCACTTGTCAAGGCTTGAAATGAATATTGTTGACTCTTGTGAGAGGGATATTGAGGAAGAATTTCCTGATGAATCAATAATGGTTGTATCCAATATTAACCAATATTGGTATGCTGATTTTGTAAATTATGTTGTGTGTGGGATTCTTCCCGATGGACTAAATTTCTACCAACGGAAGAAGTTCTTGTTCGATGTGAAGAAGTATTTTTGGGATGAACCTTATCTATTTCGGGAATGTGCAGATCACATAATTAGAAGGTATGTTCTGGAAGTGGACATGAATGTAATTCTTGATGCGTGCCACGCGTCGTCGGTTGTTGGGAATAATGGAGGAGTACGTACGGCCGCTAAAGTCCTTCAAAGTGGGTATTATTGGCCGACGTTATATCAAGATGCGCACTCCCTTGTTAAAAAAATTGTTCAATGTCAAAATCAAGGAGGAGTGTCGAGAAGACATGAACTACCTCAATCCCATTCTAGAGGTGGAATTGTTCGATGTCTGGGGAATCGACTTCATGAGACCTTTTGTGAGTTCATATGGCAATAAGTATATTTTGGTGGTTGTCGACTATGTTTCCAAATGTGTAGAGGCTGTAGCTTTACCCAACAACGAAGGGAGAAATGTGGTGCAATTCCTAAACCGATACATTTTCTCAAGGTTTGGCACTCCACGCGCAATTATCAGTGATAGGGGATCTCATTTTTGTAACCGGTTATTTACATCTGTGTTGAGAAAATATGGAGTTAAGCATTAAGATGCAACCCCATATCGTGCACACACAAGTGGGAAGGTTGAGGTGTCCAATCAGGATTTTAAGGGGATTTTGGCAAAAATTGTCAACGCTAATCGGATTTACTGGTCTCGGAAGTTAGATGATGCACTTTGGGCATAGCCCACCGTATTCAAGACACCGATTGGTATGTCACCATACCAATTGGTGTTTGGAAATTTTTGTCACCTACCAATTGAGCTTGAACATAAGGCATTGTGGGCATTGAAAGCATTGCATTTGAATTGGGGGGATGTTTCAAAGGGTATAGTCGGCCAACTCTATGCAATGGAAGAGTTCCGCCTGCGAGCTTATGAGAGTTTAGCCCTTTATAAGGAGAAAATGAAGAAGTGACATGATGCCAAAATATTACAGCGAGAGTTTAAAGTCGACGATCTTGTCTTGCTTTATAACTCCCGTTTGAGATTCTTTCTGGGTAAACTGAATTTGAAATGGCCAGGCCCATTTAAAGTGACTCGTGTGTTCACTAATGGGGCAATAGAAGTTGAATTCAAAGAGGGGTCGGTGTTCAAGGTGAATGGGCAATGATTGAAGCTATACTTTGGAGAATGACCAAACTTATCAGTGATTGAAGTGGTGTATTTGGATGATGCTTAAATGCATTTTCACATCGTGCCACGACGTTAACTAAGGCGCTTCTTGGGAGGCAACCCAAGTTTTGGACATTTTGAATAACGTTTGTTGAATGTGTAGGTTGGAGCTCTTATTTTGAAAGAATATAAATTAGGCAGGGGATTGACCCACTCGGCGAATCGCCCAATGGTCTACCAGATCACCCAAATTCATCGCCATTTTTAAGGCTAGGATTGAGAACCTCTCTGGAATATTTGGCAAGACAGCAGCAAATTCGGTGGTCCGTCGAGTTGAATCGGCGTGCTCGACTTTTCTCACCCCTTTTCTCAACTAAAAGGCTGGCTTTCTGTAAATTTTGGTGAGCCAAAAGTTACTCAGTGAATTGCCGAGTGATTCAACGGCATCCGTATTATTTGTCGATTGGCACATGTATTGAAGAGTCATCTCCACTCCGACCCTTTCATTCAGTGACCCTTTCTTTCCTTTACATACATTGAGGACACTGCTTAGTTCTTCTCGGTGGGGTGAAGGTCTCACCATTGTTGGTTTTAATCTCATTGATTCTGCTTTTGATTGCTTGATGTTTGATTGGTTGTTGATGTTCTCTTATACGTTTGAGTATCGGTTGTGACCAATACCAATGACTTGAATAGTGCTCTTGATGAATAATTTGTTGTTCTAGTCCAACGAGGAAATTTGAGTTGCATAAGTCTTGTGTAAACTTTTAGCATCTCATTGTGACTAGCCGATTTATCGAGATGAATTTTTGAAATGACCATAGCAGGCGAGCTTAACTTGTAGAGTCATGATCGATAATTGTTTTGAATGTCTTGTATGGTGAGGTTTACTTGAAATATATGTATGATGATATCTATAACTTGCCCCGTTGGTCCGATTTTTTTTTTTTTTGTTGTATGATGGAAATGATCATAGGAATAAATCTTTGAGAGTGAACCAAATTGCTATACCTTTTGTGTGACCACCTTGTGAGTGTGAACCTAGCATGGCACCATTTGAGCCTAACCTTTTTCTTTGGATGAAATATGAATACAAATGACCTTGTCCTCCCCACCTAAAACCTTCTTGAAATATTGATTTGTTTGAATAGCCAACTTACGCCAACAATCTAAGTTGGGGTGTGGTAAGAATGAGGAATGAAATTGAGAAAGAAGTTCGTGAAATCAATCCTTGAAAACTTGTGATGAAGAAAAATATGGAACTCTCAATAAAAAAAATAAAAAGGAGAGAAAGAAAGGCAACAAGAGAAAAGTAATGAAAATATTGTGTTAATTGTGCATTGTGGAAAGAAAAGGGTTGTCCGATAAGCTATACCAAAAATTTTGTATGCTTGAATATGCAAAGGATGGGTTGTGAAGATGAAAAGAATGAAAGAAAAGGGAAAGAAGTGAAATTTGAGTCATGCTTCACGAAGGTCAAAGTCAATAAGACAAAACAATCATACCTTTACCCTCAGCCACGTTACAAGCCTTGAAAGACCTTTGTAATCCTGCATAAGACGAATGATGTGTTGATCAGAAAATACGGGCAAGCCTATGGGTCAAATCATGCATGTGTTTATCTTTGAGAGTATTAGAGTTGATTTTGATTCCTTAAATTGTAATCTTTGATTAGCTTTGTGAGAGCATGTAATCATTCTTTGTGTGAGGGCATTCAAATACTCTTTTTGAGCATGGATTTGCATTTGAAGTGAGCATTGTAATATTGAACTCTATTTGATAATGGCTAGTCATAGTTTGAAACTTTGAGTGGACATTTTAACATTGCATATGTAGATCGAACCTCGTGTACATTCATGTTGAGTCTCAAGTAGCACTATTTGTAGACATCTTTATTGGCTTGATTGATCTTGTATTTTACTTGAGGGCAATCAAAAGTTTAAGTTGGGGGTGTTGATGAGTCGGGGATTTCGACTCATTTAGGGCTTATTATTCAAGGATTTAGTGTCCTTAATACCTATTTTATGCTCATAACTGACGTTAATATGTTGATGTGCAGCAACGAATGTATAAGAGTAAGGTAAGGACACTATGATGTAAAAAAGAGCGAAAAAGTTGAAGAAAAGCTGAGATGGAGCTCACCAAAGTCACTCGGCTACTCGCCAAGTGGAGTTTCAGCTCGTCCAAAGTTCCTGCGAAATAGCCCATGGACAAAACCAACTTGGCGAGTAAATGGGCAATTTGGCAACAGGCTGAAAGGATCGGCAATAGCGATCAAGCTCTCCAAAAGTTCCAGCAAAATAGCCCATGGACAAAAGAACTTGGCAAGCAAATGGGAAATTCAGTGACACGACAAATGGATCAGCAATAGTGATCAAGCTCGCCAAAAGTTTCAGAATAATTGGATGAACGACCTTGGGCAAAAGGTGAGAAGAGGAGAAACTCAGCGGATTGCTGAACTGGTCGGTGAGCCCGACTTACTTAACCGAGTTGGCACTGCGCTGAAATTTTGAAAATGTATAAATACAAATTTTTAAAGAAGAAAAGGAGTTCCACATTGTCTACTACAGGGTTTTTGAGAGTTTTTACATTCTAGAACATTGTATTTTACAATTTTTGTAGAGATTGTGAGATTTTAGCTTCGGTTTCATCATTTGGGAATTGCAGATCGTAACAAATCAAATGGAAAACTTCGTTGATAACAATTTTCTTGTTCTAATTATGCCTACCTAAAACCCCTTACCTTAGGGGTGTGATTATGTAGTTGAATGCTTTAATTAGCTAATGGGTGTTGTTAGTTGCTGATTTTATTGTTGTTTTGAAGTGGGTTCAATTAATTGTTCATGTTTTAATTGAGGAATTGTAATTGCAAATGCAATTCTATCTTAGTTCTCTATGCTTGCTTTAGAAAGAGGTAATAGAGTAGAATAATTGATTGATAGTTGCATTGATTGCGTCTTTAAAATCTAGCTTGAGAAAGTGGGTTTGATTGCGTCTTTACAAACCCAACTTGAAAGAGTGGTTTAATTAAGGAATTGGGTTGTTTTGTTGTGTTATGCTTGTTAAGGTTCGAAAGAGCTCAGTTGAAGCGCAATAGTTGATTGAGAAATGACTATTGTACTCAAAATCTAGCCTACCCATTGAGATTCAACAACTTTGAGCAACTAGTAATCACCCATTACGCGAAATTATCATTCAACTGATCACACTCCTATGGTCCAATCTCTACTTTTTTTTATTTTATGTTGTTTGTCTTAAATTGGTTACCTAAATCCCCCCATTTGAGATTAATTGTAAAAAATTGTGATTTATTTTAATGTTGCGAAACCCTTACTTCTTCAAATGATTAGCACATCATTTTACTTCTTAATTGAATTCTTTAACGTATCACTCCCTGTGGGAGCGACCCCAAATCTTAGTGAGGTTTATACTTGTTAGCGACCGCCTACACTTAGAATTAGATGAAGTGTAGTTGAACGTTATGAAAAATAGCGCCGCCGCCGGGGAGTGGTGTTTAGAATTCTTTTATTGATGTATAGTCGTGAACTAATTTTATTGTAGTTGAATTATCTTATTTGTATTCTTTTGGCTGCTCTAAAACAGGTTCTATGCTACTTTTCATATTCTAGGTCTGAGGGACATGGACGTCCTCAATTCCACTAAATGTTTTCTTGTCAAGGATCTTTTAATGCTCTGAATCCTATGTTCTATAAGGAAAGGGTGTCTAAACCTAAACCTCAAAGAGGTGGTGGTAATGGGTTTTCTATTCCTGCTTGTACAAGGTGTGGTAAGAAATATGATGGTAAGTGTCTAGGTGGAAGGAATGGTTATTTTGGTTCTGGAAAGAGTGGTCACAAAGTGAAGGATTTTCCATTACAAGCTAGAAAGGGTAAGACTTGTTGGCAACCTTAGCCTAGTGGTTCTGGTTCGGATGCTCCTCGTCACAATAGGTTCTATGCTCTTTAGACTCGACAGAATCATGAGGATTCTCTGGATGTTATGACCGGTATATTGAAAGTTTTATGTCTTGATGTTTATGCTTTACCTGATCTAGACGATACTTAGTCGTTTGTTACTCTTTATGTTGCCATGAGATTTGATATTGGTCTCGAAATCCTTTCTAATTCCTTTCATGTCTCTACCCCGGTTGGTAATTCTACGGTAGCTAAGAGAGTTTATAGAATCTTTCCTATTTCCGTTTCTCATAGAGTCACTCATGTTTATCTTGTAGAGCTTGATATGTTGGATATTCATGTTATTCTTGAGATGGATTGGCTTCATGCATGTTATGCTTCCATAGATTGTACGATCCGAATGGTCACATTGAAGGTTCTGAATGAACCTATCATATCACGGGAATGGGGAAATTCCATGTCTGAGGGTCAGTCTGTTTCTTTTCTACACACTAGGAAAATTATTTCTAAGGGTTGTATTTATCATCTTGTTTAGGTTAGGGATACAGATTCTGAAACCCCTACTCTTGAGTCATTTTCGATTGTAAATGAGTTTCTTGAAGTATTTCCTGATGATCTTCCTGGTATTCCTCCCGAAAGGGAAATAAATTTTAGTATAAACCTTCTCCCAAATGCGGAGCCTATTTCCATTCCTCCTTACCGAATAGCCCCGATAAAACTTATGGAGCTAAAGGATCAATTAAAAGATTTGTTAGATAAGAGTTTTATTAGACAAAATATCTCACATAGGGTGCTTCAGTGTTGTTTGTTTGAAAGAAGAATGGTTCTCTTAAAATGTGCATCGACTATCGGCAGTTGAATAAAGTTACCATTAAGAATAAGTATCCTCTTCCAACGATTGATGATTTATATGATCAACTTCAAGGAGCGAGTTATTTCTGTAACATTGAATTTCGATCGGGCTATCACCAATTGAGGGTGAAGGAGAGTGACATTCCAAAGACAGCTTTTCGAATTCAGTATGGTCATTTTGTGTTTTTGGTGATGTCTTTTGGTTTGAATAATATAATGATGGTGTTTATGGATTTGATGGTATTTTGATTTACTCACGGAGTGAGGATAAGCATGTCGAGAATTTCAAAATTCTGTTGCAAATCCTCAAGGATCATGAGTTGTATGCTAAGTTTAAAAAAAGTGAGTTTTTGTTGATGTCTGTTGCTTTCCTTGGCAATATTTTCTTCGGTGAAGGTATTCAAGTCAATCCTAAGAAAAATGAGGTGGTTAAGAATTGATTTAGACCTTTATCCACTTCGGATATACAGAGTTTCTTGGGTTTGACTGGTTACTATAGATGGTGTGTGGAATGATTTTCCTTTCTTGATTCACGTTTCATAATATTAGCTCAAAATTAGGTGAAATTCCTATGGTCACAAGCTTGTGAGAATAGTTTCCAAGAATTGAAAGATCACTTCAGCCTCTATTTTGACATTACCAGAAGGAACAGACTGTTTTGTGGTTTATTGTGATGCTTCTTGAATTGGTCTTCGGTGTGTTTGAATGCCACATGGGAAACTCATTGCATATGCTTAAATCCAGTTGAAGGTTGATGAAAAGAATTATCCGATTCATGATTGGGAGTTAGAGGCGGTGATGTTTGCCCTAAAGATTTGGAGACATTACTTGGATGGTGTTAATATAGATGTGTTTACCAACAACAAGAGTTTAAATATGTGTTCACTCAAAAGGATTTGAATCTTTGCCAAAGCAGGTGGCTGAGTTATTGAAGGATTACAACATGAGTGTTCTCTATCGTCTCGAAAAGGCAAATGTGGTGGTGGATGCTCTTAGCCAACTATGAATGGGAGGTGTTTCTCATGTTGAGGATGATAAGAAGGAGTTAGTTCTTGATGTTCATATATTGGCCCAATTTGGTTTTCACTTGGTTGATTCCAATGAAGGTGGTGTAGTTGTTCATAATTGTTTTGAATCATCTTTTGTATCTAATGTGAAGGCTAAGCAAGATCTTGATCCGGTATTGGTTGACTTGAAGAATTTAGTTTCAAAAAAAGCCATTGAAGCTTTCTACCAAGGGAAAGATGGTGTCTTTTGATATCAAGGTTGGTTATGTGTTCTGAATGTTGATGACTTGAGAAATTAGATTTTAACAGAAGCTCACATATCTCGGTATTCTGTTCAATCGGGAGCTACGAAGATGTACCGTGGTTTGTGGGAAGTCTATTGGTGGAATGGGATGAAGAAGGACATTGTGTAATTTGTGGCTAAAGGTCCGAATTTTCAACAAGTGAAAGTTGAGCATAAAAAACTGGGTGGTTTGGCCCAAGACATTAACATTCCTACATTGAAATGGGAAGATTTGAATATGGACTTCATTACGGGTTAACCTCGAACTCGTCAACAATTTGATTTGTTGGGTTATTGTGTATCGAATGGCCAAATCGGCTCACATCCTTTCGGTTAAGACTTCATTCTCATTGGAAGATTACACCAAGCTTTATATTCGGGAAATGATAAGGTTGCATGGAGTGCTTTTGTCCATTATCTCCGATTGTGGTACTTAGTTTACATCTCATCTTTTGAAGTCATTTCAGAAAGGTCTTGGTACTCAACTTAAACTTAGCAAGACTGTCCATCCCCAGACCGATGGACAAGACGAACGTACCATTCAAACCATAGAGGATATGTTAAGAGCATGTCTGATTCAATTCAAGGGAAATTAGGATAATCATTTGCCTTTGATTTATTTGCTTATAATAATAGATATCACTCTAGTATTGGGATGAGACCATTTGAGGCTCTTTATAGTAGGGGGTGTAGGTCTCCTATAGGTTTGTTTGAAGTATGTGAGGTTGCTTTGATAGGGCCTGAGTTGGTACATGAGGCTATGAAAAAAGTTCGAACTTATTCCCAAAAGGTTGAAAATAGCTCAAATTCGACAAAAGTCTTATGAGGATGTTAGAAGAAGAGAGCTTAAATTGAAAGTTGATGATTGTTCTACTTGGAAATTTTACCCATGAAGGGTGTAATGAGATTTGGAATGAAAGGGAAGCTTAGTCCCTTCTATGTGGGCCCATATAGAATTTTGAGGCGTGCTGATAAAGTTGCTTCTGAATTTGAGTTCCCTAAAGATTTAGCATTGGTACATCCGCTAGTCCATGTATCTTTGTTGAAGAAATGTGTTTGAGCGACATCTATTGTGCCTTTAGAAGGTTTAAGAGTCAAGGAGAATCTTTCCTACAAAGAGATTTTGGTTAAAATTTTAGACCGGCAAGTTGAGAAGTTGAGAAATAAGGAATTTATTTCCGTGAAGGTTCTATGGTGGAATCAATTAGTTGAGGGTCCTACTTGGGAGGCCGAATCTGATATGGTGTCCTTGTATCCTCATCTCTTTCCCTTTGCTCCTATTCTAGATTGAGGGATTGGTTTCTCATGGTTCAATTTTTTGGACCCATGCATTTTTTGTCATTCTCATGTTTCCATATGTATACATGTTTATGAAAACTTAATTTTTGATGTTATTATTTAGCTTGGAGTGATTCTCCCTGTTTATGTGCATTTTGATTAAATTTTCACTCATGTTGGGTTGTTAGTTTCTCTCATACTCTATTCATGCTAGATTGAGTCCAATTCAAGGATAAATATTCACAAGGGGGAGATATTGTAACACTTCAGAAATTGGAAAGACATGTTGGAAAGAAAAGATGCAGAAAATTTTTGGAGACATTGTTCTACGAGTCCTACCTACAGACCGTAGGAAGTCCCATGGGTCGTAGGAAGGTAGTCGTAGGCCTAGAGATAAGTTCTTGAAATTTTAAGTTTCTAAAGTTTGACCTAAATATGAGCGTAACGAATTGTAGTAAGGGTGACGAGCCTTAGATGGTTTTCGTAGAAAGGATTCAGAGATTTGATTTAGGACCTCAGTTCCATGGAAAGATTTGATGGGTCATCCTTTGTTCTACGGGTTGTAGGATGGGTCTCATAGAAAGGGTTCAGACTTATTGAATTTTTGATTAAAGTTGAGTTGTACGGATATGGTCTACGGACCGTAATAATTTGGACGGACCGTAGAAAGGTCTCGTGGGAAGTAAGGTGAAAGTTGGGTTTCTGAAGTTGGTTCTACGGTTGACCAGTACGGCCGTAGATAGTTCTAGGGATTGTAGGGCTATCCAACAATTATCTCTTAATGGTATTTAAGTCTTTTCCTATGTATTTATTTCCTATACTTTGTCATTTTGACCCTTATTCTAAGTCTTATAACTACCCTTCTACTCTGAAAGTTTTTCCAACTCATACATTCCCTTAAATTCCCAAATCCCATCCAATTCTCTCCCAAGTTCAAGAAGAAGAAGCTAGGGTTTTCAAGTTAAGTCTCCAATTCCTCCATTGTTTTGGGCTTCAAGATCAAGGTATGTAGGGCCATCAATGGTTTCCATTCATGCCTTGAGCCCCAAAGTTTTTTTTAATTCTCCAATTCAATTTCAATCAAATTGATTAGGTTTTCATTCAATTCTTCATGGGTTCTATTTATGTTGATTCAATTGCTTAAATTTGATCTTATTATGATTGTTTAAACTCAATTACATGATTTCCAATTAAATTCACGTGAACCCATGCATTGATCATGATTTTGACTATGAACCCTACAATACATGAATTTATGAATAAACTATGAATCTATGATCTGATGTTTTCAAGAAGTTATGCACAATTTCTGGAAAAAAGGATGTATTATGAATTAGGTTGGTTTAAGATGAGCATCAATGAAAGTGTTAGTGGTTTTATCCCACATGCTTGATTAAAGGTTTAATGAGCTACTCTATGATGTTAGATCTTTGACTAGTATTTGAATTGTACTTTTCCATGGATGATGATATGTTTATTAAATTTACTATTGATGATTCAGGAATTTTGACTCATTTAGGGCTTGTTATTTAATTAATTAGTGTCCTCAATGCTTATTTATTGTTCATAACTGATGTTAAATTATTTATGTGAAATCATGAAGGCTTAAGAACAAGGCAAGGACATTACATTGCGAAAAGAAGCAAAAAAGTTGGAGAAGCTGAAGAAAATTAAGGCTGGAACTTGCAAAAGTTACTCAGTGACTCACCGAGTGAGCTTCTAGCTCACCGAAAGATCCAACAAGTAGGCTCAAGAACTAAGCCAACTCGGTGGACCAACGTGAAATTTGGCAATGCGCCAAATGGAATGGTGAGCTCAATCCAGCTCGCCTAAATGAATAGAACAACTGGAGAAGGAAGTCAAGTCCAATAGGCGAAAAAGAGTCACAACGGCGAGTCACCGAAGCCAAACGGCGACATCCATCGAGTTCGCCAATAGAGAAATAAAAAATTTAAAAGCTTAAGAAGAACATAGGAGAGTAGGAGTGCTTAGCGATGGATTGCAGAGCCATTTTGCGATCGCAACTAACTTCGTCGATGGGACTACGAAGTGAAATTTTGGGAAGTTTTTGGAAACATATAAATTGGTTTTTGAAGACAAAGAAAAGGGAGTTACACTGACTTTTGACAAAATTTACATATTTTACAATACTGAATATTCTTGGTGAGGTTTTTGAGCTAAGATATTGGAAATTTAGGATTTTAGTCTTATTTTTGACATTGAGCATTGAAGATTGTGACATTTTGATGGATCCTCATTTTGGTAACTATTTCTTGTTTTTTGTTATGCTTGGATAAACCCCCTTTCCTCAGGGGTGTGATTGTGTAATCGAATACTATAACACCTCAGAATCTAGTAGGCTAAGCAAGGGGTAAAGTGTCAAGTCAAGAGCTAGAGAATTAAGCCTTGGCACCCTCCACGAAGGCCCACACGGACCGTGAAGGGCACCACGGCTCGTGGTGGTGCCCGTGGACCTTAACAATAGCTAGCCAAGGGAGGCTCACCTCCCACAAGCATCGTGACGGCTCGTGGGGGGCACCACGCTCGTGGTGGTACCTGTGAAGGTGAGGCAGTGAGCTCCCAAAAAGCTGCCTAACTTGAGACCCTCCCATGAGCCACTTGACGGATTGTGAAAGCCACTATGGGCCATGGAGAGGGTCGTGAAGGTAGTCAAGTTTAAGGGTGGAAAAGACAAGCCACTGGTCAAGGACCATGGCTGCCACTATGGGCCATGTGGTCCTTGACGGGCCGTGGTGCCTCTCATGAAAGTGGTTCGGTAGAATTTAGTTCAAGGGTTTTTGGGTCTTTTCTGGTTTTAATTAAATCAAAGCTATGCTATTTTAACCAAGCCTAGGACCCCTATATAAGTGATTTTAACCGCAAAACTCACCCATTAAAGTCATTCTCTCAAAACCCAAAAGAAAAAAACCAAAGTTCTTCCTCTCAAAAAATTTCTCTCTCTAGAACTTGAAGAAGAAGAGAGAGTTGAAGCTAGGATCAAGGTCAATTCTCCATTCCTCAAACAATTGTGGTCTTTGATAGTAAGGTATGATGACTTTTCATCCATGGAATCCTTGCATCCATGGAGCCCCAAATATTCCCCAATTGAAAAGTAGAAATTCCCTAATTTGAGTAAGGGCTTTATTCTAATGTTGTGGGCATTGATGAATGTTGATCCAAATGATTAGGTTATGATTGTTTATGCATTATTTGATAGTAATACATGTTTTTAGGATGAATTGACATGTACTCACTCTTAACCCATGTTTCTAAGGTGAAATTTATGTAAATGGGTTTTGATCCATGAAAGGAGAAATTATGAATTTAGATATATTCTTATAGGATAAATAAGATACATTATGAATTAATTTGAGATTGAAGCATATGAGATGATTATGATAGGAATTTCTTTGAGAGTGAAGCATATATGATGATTATGAGATGTAGTGGTTTGAGAAAAAAACTTAGGTTATGAATTGATGATTTTTGAGGTAATTGTTGTGGAAGGGATAGTTCCCACATGAATTGTTTATGTATGAATGGAAAAGGCTTTCTCACATTGAATGATTCTATGTTGAAAGGATTGTTCACCAAAAATGAATCTAGGCTAAAGAATAAGAAATTGATGAGGCCAGAGGGGATTCCCCATGACCTCTAAATGAGAAGGATATGAGGCGATTCCCCATATTCCTTAGAATTAAATAAGAGACGACTACCCGTATTCCTTTATGTTGAACAAGAGGCGACTCCCCACGTTCCTAAAATGATGATTGGATATGGAGGTGATTACCCATGATCCTTATAGAAAGACATGGGGGGGAATAACCGTGTCTCATGTTGTTGGGCATGGAGGCGAGTACCCATGATCCTTTATTGAATGATATGGAGGTGAATACCCGTGTCTTATGATGAAAGACATGGAGGCGAGTACCCATGATTCCTTATAGAATGACATGGAAGCGAGTACTCGTGTTATATGATGATGGATATGGAAGCGAGTACCCATGATCCTTTATGTAAGGCAAGAGGCGACTACGCATGAGACTTTATAGGAAGGCAAGAGGCAATTCTCCATGTCTATAAAACATAAGCTAAAGATAAGAATGATAGGTGATGAGCTTGGATGAATGCTTGAGTTTGCCTTTTATGATGAGTAAGACTAGTGGTGGATTACCCATGTCTTGGCTAAGTATGAATTGAGGTTACTTAAAGAAGTATTCCTTTTATGTGAAATGATATATTATGTGCATTTATTATGCTTATGACTTATATCGTCTAACTCTTGTGTTAATGTTCATGTTTATGCAAGCTATCATATTTAGTATATTTTTGTACTAATGCATACTCTTGCCTACATTTCTTATGGAAATGTAGTGTCTGGCGTTCCTGACTCTCATCACCGTGGCTAGGATCTATAATAGAGGCAAGATTGAAGATTGGTGAGTCCTCATAGCATTCGAGGATTTAGCCACTATTTATTTATGTTCTTTTGATTTTAAGTGTCAAGTCAAGAGCTAGAGAATTGAGCCTTGGCACCCTCCACGAAGGACCACACGGACTGTGAAGGGCACCACGACTTGTGGTGGTGCCCGTGGACCATAACAGTAGCTAGCCAAGGGAGGATCACCTCCCACTAGCATCATGACAGCTCGTGATGGGCACCACGACTCGTGGTGTTGTGCGTGAAGGTAAGGCAGTGAGCTCCCAAAAAGCTGCCTAACTTGAGACTCTCCCATGAGCCACTTGACGGCTCATGAAGGCCACTATGGGCCGTGGAGAGGGTCGTGAAGGTAGTCAAGTTTAAGGGTGGAAAAGCCAAGCCACTGGTCAAGGACAGGGGCTGCCACTATGGGACGTGTGGTCCTTGACGGGCCGTGGTACCCCTCGTGAAGGTGGTTTGGCAGAGTTTAGTTCAGGGAAGTTTTAGTCTTTTCCCGTTTAATTAAATAAAAGCTATGTCGTTTTACCCAAGCCTATGACCCCTATATAAGTGATTTTAACTCCAAAACTCACCCATTCAAGTAATTCTCTCAAAACCCAAAAGAAAAAAACCAAAGTTCTTCCTCTCAAAATATCTCTCTCTATAGAACTTGATGAAAAAGAAAAGTTGAAGCTAGGATCAAGGTCAAGTCTCCATTTCTCAAGCAATTGTGGGCTTTGATAGTAAGGTATCATGGATTTTCATCCATGGAATCCTTGCATCCATGGAGCCCCTAATATTCCCCAATTGAAAAGTAGAAATTCGCCAATTTGAGTTAGGGTTTTCTTCTAATGTTGTGGGTATCGATGAATGTTGATCCAAATGATTGGGTTATGATTGTTTATGCATGATTTAATAGGAATACATGTTTTTAGGATGAATTTAAATGTACCCATGCTTAACCCATGTTTCTAAAGTGAAATTTATGTAAATGAGTTTTGATCCATGAAAGGAGAAATTATGGACTTAGATGTATTCTTATAGGATAACTAAGATACATTATGAATTTCTTTGAGATTGAAGCATATGAGATGATTATGATAGGAATTGCTTTGAGAGTGAGGCATATACGATGATTATGAGATGTAGTGCTTTGAGAGTAAAGCTTAAGTTATGAATTGATGATTTTTGAGGTAATTGTTGTTGAAGGGATAGTTCCAACATGAATTGCTTATGTATGAATGTGAAAGGCTTAATCACATTGAATGATTCTAGGTTGAAAGGATTGCTCACCTAAAATGAATCTAGGCTAAAGACTAAGATATTGATGAGGCTAGAGGCGATTACCCATGACCTCTAAATGAGAAGTATATGAGGCGATTCCCCATATTCCTTAGAATTGAATAAGAGGCGACTACCCTTATTCCTTTATGTTGAACAAGAGGCGGCTCCCCACGTTCCTAAAATGATGATTGGACATGGAGGCGATTACCCATGATCCTTATAGAAATACATGACGGCGAATACCCATATCTCATGATGTTGGGCATGGATGCGAGTACCCATGACCCCTTATTGAAAGATATGGAGGCGAATACCTGTGTCTTATGATGAAGGACATGGAGGCGAGTATCCATGATTCCTTATAAACTGACATGGAGGCGAGCACCCTTGTTATATGATAATGGACATGGAGGCGAGTACCCATGATCCTTTATATAAGGCAAGAGGTGACTACCCATGAGCCTTTATAGGAAGGTAAGAGGCGATTCCCCATGTCTATAAAAGATAAGCTAAAGATAAGAATGATAGGTGATGAGCTTGGATGAATGCTTGAGTTTGCCTTTTATGATGAGTAAGACTAGTGGTGGATTACCCATGTCTTGGCTAAATAAGAATTGAGGTTACATAAAGAAGTATTCCTTTTATGTGAAATGATATATTATGTGCATTGATTATGCTTATGACTTATATCGTCTAACTCTTATGTTAATGTTCATGTTTATGCAAGCTATCATATTTAGTACATTTTTGTACTAATGCAAACTCTTGCCTACATTTCTTATGGAAATGTAGGGTCCGGCGTTCCTGACTCTCATCGCCGTGGCTAGGATCTATAATAGAGGCAAGATTGAAGATTGGTGAGTCCTCATAGCATTCGAGGATTTAGCCACTATTTATTTATGTTCTTTTGATTTGAAGTTTTGAAAATTGTTGTATGGGTTATGTCCCAAGAATATTTATATTAGATGGTTTTGAGACATTTGTATAAGACTTCCGCTTCATTTTATAAAGACTTTGATTGTGTTGAAAATGTTTTAAATCTTGCCGATTTTCTATTATCTTGACTATGAAAGCTAAGTGGCTTATTTTAGGCCTCTCGAGGTCTTGTATGTCATGTTACGTCTAGGGGGTACCCCTGGATCGTGAAAAATACACAAATTAACTTGTGTGTATTGTTAATGGCTTGATTTAATGTTGTTTTGAAATGGGTTCACTTATTTACTCATGTTTTCATTTATGAACTGAAGTTGCCAATTCAGTTCTAGTATTGGCTCTCTATGTTTTCTTGTGAAATTTGTTTAGGGTTGAGTGTATGGTTAATAGTTGTATCGATTCTTGTCTTTACAACCCAGCTCGCTAAAGAGGGTTAAATTAAGGAATTGGGTTGCTTTGTATCGTAAGCTTGTTGAGGTTCGAAAGAACATACTTGAAACATAATAGCTGATTGAAAAATGGTTGTTATTGTTAAAATCCATCCTAACCATTGAGATTCAACGAATTCAAACAATTATTAATTACCTATTAAGAGAAATTAGTATTTGATAGCTCACAAACTCCTAAGGTCCCCTATCTACTTGTTCAAACCCCGCATTAATTGTCTTCGTTAATAATTAGATACCAAACTCTCTTGATATTGATAATTGAAACCTATTGGTTTTCATTATGTTACGTGTTATTTACTTCTGTTCTACAAGAAGTTAGAGCACTTCTTGTAACACCTCAGATTTGAAAAGACAGGAAAAATTCAGTTTTCAGAAATCTGGTGCCAGTTCCGACGGTGCCATCCAAGACCCGTAGAACGACCCACAGACCGTAGGTCAGGTCCGTCGTTGGCTAGTCAGTTTTTCCAAAATGTCAAGTTTTCTTTATTTTCAATGGTTCATCAAGACGGTCAGTCGTCCAATGCACGAGTTGTAGGTAGGTCTCGTAGGTGAATCCTAGACTTAGAGAAATTTTAGAGGATAAAGTTGGGACCTACGGCCGTGACCCACGACCCGTTGATGGGACCACGGTCCGTAGGTGTGACCCATAGTTTGATGGCCCAGAGACCAAGCCTCTGATACCATCGACGGTCGACCAGAACGGTCCGTAGGTCAACCGACGGATCGTAGGTCAACTGACTGATTGTAGGTCATCACCGTCGTTGGGTCGGTAATTATTCTTAAGAGGATATTTTCCTAATTATTCTAGCCTAATACTAAATCATTTTACCCTTCACCAAAACCCCTATATAAGTGTTTTAAACCCCTAAATTCCCCAATTGAAATCATTCTCTCAAATTTACAAAAGAAGAATTAGTTTTCCTCTCAAATATTTCTCTCTCTAGAAAGCTTAAAGAAGACGGGTCCAACCTAGGGTTTCAAGTCAAGTCTCCAATTCCACCATTGAAGTTAAGAAATTGACAATTAGGTATGGTGATTTTCGTCCATGGAGCCCTTTTCTTCATGGAGTTCCCAAATTCTCCAATTTTCAAAGTTAGAAATCCCCAATTGAGTTAGGATTTTTCTTCTATGTTATGATTTCTTTTAATTATTGATTTAATTATTGATTTAATTTTCTTCTATGTTTTCTTCTATGTTATGATTTTTCTTCATCGTTTATGCATGAATTGAGTTAATATCATGTTTTTATGATGATCCCCCATAAACTCATGTAATTCCCATCTTTTCCAAGTTATGATCAGATGATGTGGGTTTTGGATCATGAAAGAAGAGATTACAAAATCAAGCATGTTCTCATGAAATTTATGTAAATGTTTTAAGGGTACTTTGAGAGTGAAGTATCAATGATGTTGTTATTGTTGTGTTGTTGAAAGGACTTCTCATATACACATGACAGCTTGATTGTGAAAGGTTTTCTCACATAATAAGGGTTCTTAGGGTTGAAAGGTCTTCTCACCTAAAATGAACCAATATTAAGGAGATATTCTAATGTTGAGGCAAGAGGCGATTAACCATGCCACATGATGTAAGGAAAAAAGGTGTTTACCCATGTTTCTTTAAGAGCTAAGATGCATATGATTAAGAACTATTCCATGGAAGTTAAGCTTAGTACCGAGTGGACATGTGACAATTACCCGTGTCCCATAAACTATGTGCCAACATAGTATTTTCTAGATAGACATTAGCTAGTGGATCCACATAAGCTAGAAGTTCATGGTCCTTACTTTGGCAAGTAGGACAATCCCTTTTTTGTGTGGGAGACACCGAATTCTATGTTGATAGCTCACATGGTCTTATATGTCGGTTAAGGCTACTTCCCATAAGCAAGCTAAGACGAACGAAGGTTACTTCAAGAACTATCGTACGTATGTTTAAAGATGATGTTCAATTGCATTGATCATGTTTTACGACTTGTGTTTTCTAACATTCAAGATTCATGTTTTAGCTTGATCATTGCATGCTCATGAAAATGTCTATTTTTAGCATAACTTTATATGTTTTGATGCATGGCTATCATACTTGGTACATGTTTGTACTAACGAATACTCTTGCCTACATTTCCCCAAATATAGAGTTTGACAGTCAGGGTTTCCAGTTTCGTGGCTAGAGCTCTTTGAGAAGATTCTGAGCTTTGGTGAGTCCTCATGCTTCGAGGACCGGACATTTATTATTTTCAGTTCTTCCTTACTTTCAGTTTCAGAACATGATGTAACGTCTACGTCCATATTCATTCTTATGTACTAGATGGCTTTGAGACAATGTTTAGACTTCCAC
Source organism: Solanum etuberosum (assembly GCA_029582245.1). Lineage (NCBI taxonomy): Eukaryota > Viridiplantae > Streptophyta > Magnoliopsida > Solanales > Solanaceae > Solanum > Solanum etuberosum. The sequence continues at coordinate 58,143 of JAJONR010000398.1, forward strand.
TTTACTTTCATAAACTTTTAGACTTGGAATGTCTTTCTTTATCTCCTTGATATTCTATTTCTACTATGATGAATACTAAGTGGATTGTATGGGGCCTCTCGGGGTCCTGTATGCCATGTTACACCTAGGGGCTACCTTGGGTCACGACACTTCCATACTTCGTACTTGAATTCTCTTCCATACCATTCCTCGTGGGATCGACCCAAACTCACCGTTGGGTTTATACTTGTTGACGACCACCTCCACTTTGAATCATAAAAGGTATAGTTGAGTGTTATAAAAAATGGCACCGCTGTCGGAGAGTGGAGTTTAGAATTTTTTTGTTGAAGTGTTTTTCTGAACTAATTTTGTTGTTGTAGAATTCTCTTATTAGTGTTTTCATTGTTTCCTCTAATTAGGTGAAGAAATGAGTGTGAATGGGAGCAGTGCTACTAGCCAACTTGGGCACAATGACGACATTAGAGACTTGAATGATGTTAATGCGGATCCAATGGGAAGTGACGGTGCTATTCATTTTCCCCGAACTGTGGGCAACACTATTTTTCATGTGACCGAAACTATGCTTCAGCTGCTCCAAATGAAAGGCTTCTTTGGGGGACTTGCTCATGAGGACCCTGATGATCACATTCAGAATTTCATGGATGTGTGGGGACCATTCTCCTTCAAGAATATCTCTCAAGAGTCGATCCGGCTATGTTTGTTTCCTTTTTCTCTAGTGGGTGAAGAAATGAAGTGGTTGGCCGAACTACCAAGGGAATCTATTACTTGTTGGGAGGAGCTCACAGAGGTGTTCTATGAAAGATTCTTTCCTCCCTCGAAGATGTTAAAATTGGGGGACAACATTCAAAATTCAAACAGATTAATGGTGAACCCATTCATGAAACTTGGTTGAGATTTCAAAAGCTACTCCACTAATGTCCTACTCGTGGGTTGCCGAACAATGTGCTCTTGCAATATTTATACCGGAGTCTTGGCACCGTCAACAAAGGTGTCACCGATCAACTTATTCAGGGTAGAATCATGAGAAAACCATTTACCGTGGGGTCAACTTTACTTGATGAGCTGACCAAGATTAATCGAGGATGGCATACGAGGGAGGATCAAGTGTCTCCTCTCAATATTGGGTTGACTAAAGAACTAATGGAAAAGAACCAAGATCGTGATAAAAACATGGCCAAGATGATGACCCAAATGGACTTGTTGATGAAACCTGTCATGGGAGATTGATATAAGGTCGAGAATGCGATCGGTGCTAGTAGTGGGATGAGCCCGGATGATGCACAATTTGAAGCCATGTATAATGAAGAGGTACAATTCTTGTCGAACCAAGTGGGGGGATCTCGTCCGAGCTATCCAACGCTGGGTGGAAATCATGGTTGCATCAAAGATTGTGATAGTGGTTGGACAGATATGGAGAAAAATCAGTGTTACAGGGGTGCAAATTAGAGAGAAAGGTATGGTGATAGAGATCGTTATGTGCCTCTTCATAACCGTAAAAAACCTAAGAAACCAAATGCCGATCCCAAAAGCTTTCGGGCTGAAGATATGCTTGTCCGCATCCTAAACAAGGTGGAAGGGTCGGATAAATTGCTCAAGGAGATGAAGGCTAATTTCTCCTCTTTGAATCCCAGACCCAAATGGGTCTAATTTCTGCTCACTTCAATCCGAGACCAAAAAGGGGCCTCCCTAGTGATACCATGGCAATCCGAAGAATGATAATGCGCAATGCATGGCCATCGTTACCCGGAGTGGTAAGGTTGTGGAAAGTGATGTGCCAAATGATAAAAATGCAAGTTCAAGCAAAGGGAAAGCCATTGTTTTTGAAAGTGATGTACGTGCCGAAGAGTTGAACAACGAAACCTCCAACGAGGTTGAAGAAGAACCAAAAAGTGTTGTTTCCGGTGATGCTAAAAATTCAAATGTTGAGGTTGTGCCTCCCTCGGTCCCTACAAAGCCACTGCCCAAATTTACTCCACCATTCCCTCAAAGATTGAAAAAGAGGGATGAAGATGTAAAGTTCAAAAAATTTATTTCCATCTTAAAAATCTTTCCATTAATTTTCCTTTGGTGGAGGCGTTGTAAGAAATGTCGGGTTATGCAAACTTTATGAAAGAGTTGGTCACTAAGAAGAGAAGTATGGATTTTGAGACAGTTGAAGTATCCTATAGTTGTAGTGCCATTATGTCGAACAACGTGGTTGTAAAGAAGGATGACCCAGGGTATTTACTATCCCTTGCACTATAGGGATGTTCCAATTCGCTAAAGCATTGTGTGATTTGGGGGTGAGTATAAACTTGGGCTAGGTGAGCCTAAACCTACAACTATGCGTCTTCCTATGGCCGACTGCTCTATCAAGCTCCCTATTGGAATCCTTTATGACATTTTGGTGAAGGTATAAAAAATTATATTTCCGACTGATTTTGTGATCATCAGTTGCTAGATTGATGCCGATGTCCCTATTATACTTGGCTATCGGGATAGCTCTTATTGATGTGGAAAGTGGTGAACTGAAATTCCGGGTAAATGGTGAGGAATTTACATTCAATATTTGTAAATCGGTGAAGCAACCAAGTGACATCCATGTGATATCGGTCATTAACGTGATTGATGAAGCGGTTGCTAGGCGAGCGAAGTTTCTTGTGTTGGTGAATCTTTGGCTGCCATCCTTTTGAACTATGATGGGGAGGAAATTCAAGATTATGATGAGGTAGTGGCTGATCTATCGGGTTTAGGTTCTTATTCTAAGAGCCCTTTGAAACTTGATATCGATTTGATGAATAGAAAGAGTCCTCCTGCAAAGCCATCTATTGAAGAACCAATAAAGCTCGAATTGAAAGTACTTCCACCTCACCTTCGTTATGTGTTCTTGGTAGCTAATAATACTTTACATGTGATTATTGTTGTGGATTTGCTTGAATGTCCAGCGCAAGCGCTTGTTAGTGTGTTGAAAAGATTTATCAAGGCTATTGGGTGGAGATTGCCGACATTGTGGGAATTCCACCCAGTATTTGTACTTACAAGATTCAATTGTCTAGTGATTGTAAGACAAGTATTTAACATCAAATGAGGTTGAATCCTCCAATGCAAGAAGTCGTCAAGAAAGAGATTATTAAGTGGCTTGATGCTGGAGTTGTCTACCCTATGGCAGATAGCAAGTGGGTTAGTCCCATCCAATGTGCTCCTAAGAAAGGAGGTATGATCGTGGTCTCTAATGAAATAGGGGAGCTTATGCCGATGCGACCGGTTATCGGTTGGCGTGTATGTATGGACTATTGTAAGTTGAATGCGTGGACTGAGAAAGACCATTTTCTGATGCCTTTTATGGATTAAATGCTTGATAGACTTGCGGGTCGTGGATGTTATTGCTTCTTAGATGTCTACTCCGGTTCTAATCAAATCTTCATTGCACCGGAAGATCAAGAAAAGACAACCTTCACATGTCCCTATGGGACGTTTGCTTTCAAAAGAATACCCTTCGGATTGTGTAATGCACCACCGACGTTTCAATGGTGTATGCTCTCTATTTTTTCTTATGTGGTAGATGATTCAATGAAGGTCTTCATGGATTACATTTCGGTTGTTGGAGATACATTTGAAGCGTGCCTTGAGCACCTAAGTAGAGTCTTGCAAAGATGTGTCGAAACAAACCTTATTCTCAATTAGCAGAAATGTCATTTCATGTTCAAGGAAGGTATTTTATTGGGGCACATAATTTCAGGGTAAGACATACAAGTTGATTAAGCTACAGTTGAAGTTATCGCCAAGTTGCCTCTTCCTATCTCAGTTAAATGTGTTAGAAGCTTCTTGGGTCATACGGGTTTCTACGGAAGGTTCATAAAAGATTTATCTAAGGTAGCTCACTCTCTTTGCAAGCTACTTGAAAAGGAAAGTGTCTTCGAGTTTGATGAAGCTTGCGTCAAAGCATTTTTGTTTTTAATAGAGAAGCTCATTTCGACTCCTATAATTGTTGCTCCAGATTTGAGCATTCCATTTGAGCTAATGTGTGATGCGAGTGGTGTTGCTTTGGGGGATTTACTTGGAAAATGCAAGGGAAATGTATTTCACCTGGTCTACTATGCAAGCAAGACTTGAATGTAGCTCAAAAGAACTACACCATCATTGAGCAAGAGTTGTTAGCCGTGGTGTATTCTTTTGAGAAGTTTAGAGCTTATCTTTTGGGGACCAAGGTGGTGGTACACACCCACCATGCTGCTATACATTACTTGATGGCTAAGAAATATGCAAAACCAAGGTTGATCCGTTGGGTATTACTATTGCAAGAGTTTGACTTTGAAGTCAAAGATTGAAAAGGGTTTGAGAACCAAGTGGCAGACCACTTGTCGAGGCATGAAACTAATATGGTTGTTTCCGGTGAAAAAAATATTGAAGAAGCCTTTCCCAATGAGTCCGTGATGGTTGTGTCGAATGGTACTCCGCCTTGATATGCTAATTTTTCAAATTATGTGGTGTGTGGGATTCTTCCTGATGGACTTAATTTTTACCAACAAAAGAGGTACCTTTTCGATGTGAAGAAGTACTTTTGGTATGAAACTTACCTATTTTGAGAGTGTTCAGATCACATGATTAGAAGATGTGTCCCGAAAGTTGAGGTAGATGTTATTCTTCACTCTTGCCATGCGTCACCGGTTGGTGGGCACCATACTAGAGTGTGTACAGTTGCTAAGGTACTACAAAGTGTCTATTATTGGCTAACGTTGTATAAAAATATGAACTCTGTTGTTAAGAAGTGTGTGCAACGAGAAAAGCAAGGAGGAGTGTCGCGAAGACATGAATTACCTCTCACTCCTATTTTAGAGGTAGAGTTGTTTGGTGTATGTTTAATCAATTTCATGGGGCCTTTTTTGAGTTTTTATGGGAACAAATACATCTTGGTAGTCATTGAGTATGTCTCTAAATGGGTAGAGGCAGTGACCTTACCCAACAATGAAGGGAGATGTGTGGTTCAATTCCTCAAGAGGTACATTTTCATGAAATTTGGCCCTCCACATGCAATCATTAGTGATGGGGGGTCTCATTTGTATAACCGAATGTTCGCATCATTGTTAAGCAAGTATGGAATCAAGAATAAGGTTACCACCCCTTATCATCCACAAACAAGTGGGAAAGTTGAGGTATCCAACTGGGAAATCAAAGCGATTTTGGCCAAAACCGTTAATACAAATCAAACCAGTTGGTCCTAGAAGTTAGATGACACTCTTTGGGCGTATAGAACTGCATTCAAGACCCTAATTAGTATGTTCCTGTATAAATTGGTGTTTGGTAAATCTTGTCATCTACCAATTGAACTTGAGCATAAGGCGTTGTGGGCCTTGAAGGCCATGAACTTGAATTGGGAGGAAGCGTCAAAGCATCGAGTTGACTAACTCCATGATTTGGAAGAGTTTCGGCTTAGATCTTATGCGTGTTCAACCCTTTATAAGGAGAAAATGGAGAAGTGGGATGACGCTAAAATCCTTCAATGAGAGTTCAATCTTTGTGATCTTGTGTTGCTCTATAACTTTTGTCTGAGACTCTTTCCGGGAAAACTCAAGTCAAAATGGTCGGATTCGTTTAAAACGAGCATGAGTCGATGTTCAAGGTGAATGGGCAAAGGTTGAAGCTTTACTTTGGAGAACGCCCCAATATGACCAAGATTGATGTGGTGTATTTGGATGATGCTTGAATGCATGTCCACGTAGTGCCACGACATTAACTAAGGCGCTTCTTGGGAGGCAACCCAAGCTTTAATTTCTTTTATTTGAATAAAGTTTGTTTGATTTGTAGATTGGAGTTCGTAATTTGGGAGAAAGGCAAATGGGCGAGGGGATGGAACACTCGACGAGTAGCCAAATTGCCCCATAAGCGCCCAAATGTATCGCCCCATGAAGGTCCAAAATGAGGAAAGTTATGGAAGTTTAGGCGAGCTTACAACTCATTTGGTGATTCGGTGAGTTGGATCAGTGAACCCCATTGAGTTCGCCCTTTGCACCTACCGAAAGGCTGCATATTCTATCAAGTTTGGTGGGCTGGGGCCCATTCGACGGATCACCGATTTTGTTGGCGACATTATTTTAGTCAGCCGAACAGAGCGCGCACTAAAGAGTCATTTCCTTTCTAACCTTTTAAATTCAAATTTTCTCTTTTATTTGAAATTTTTGATTCCTCTACTCTTTCCATAAAATTTTAGACTACAATTTTGTTTAAGAGTCGTGTTTGTCATTGTGTGGGATTGCATCTGAAGTGTCATCGTGATTCCTTTACCCTTCCTTTGCCAGTTTTATGTGTTTGTCTCAATTCGAGGTTGGTTTCTCGAACTCTACTTGATCTTATGAAATACTTAGGATTTTGATTGAATTTTATGCCTTGATTGTATACATGTTGATTCGTATATTGTTAAATTGAATTTGAGCATGTTAATTCAATCATTTGGGCTTTTTTTTTTAAGTTTCTCGTGTTAGATGATGAAATTGTGAGTATTGCATGTTGGGTAGTGTGTGGGTAAAGTCTAAGTAGCCCGAATTCGACCGAATGACTTGGATTTTCCAGATGATGTATTGGGTGGCATTGTTCTTAAGGGCAAAATCGTCGTTTAGTCACATTAACATTAATTTGGGGAATTCTGAGTACCCCGACTTGTAAATACATCGTGGGTAGTTGAGAATTATTTGAATTTGTGCTTAAATTGTAGTGTCGTCGGCTGTTGGTTGTGAATCGAGAAAAAAGATTGGGGAGGTGATGCGTCGTACCATTTCAGTGAGCTTCATCAAGCTCGCTGAGTTGACTTAGCGTGTCGCCAAATGTCCTCCCCGTTGCCTAACTATCAGGCTTATGAAGAGAAGCCGTTGCTACTTTCGGGGATGATCCTTTATCTTTCCGGAGTGAATTCAGTGAGTATCCAAATAGCCTTGAGATCGCCTATTTGACTTGAACTTTTGTTGGAAATTTCTGTACCTTTTGGCGATGACCCTTCAACTCGCCGAATGAGATCGGCGACTCGCCAAATGATCTTGAGTTTGCCCTTTCTGACCTGAATTTTTGCTGGAATAGTCTGTATCATTCGGTGAGGCTTCTTTCTCTCGCCGAACTGCTTCAACGAGTTTCTTTGCTTTTTTCTTTGAGAATTTTGTTTCACTAACTTTTCGCAAACACATGTGTCCTCGTTTGTGTGCTTTTAAAGGTATGGCTAGACCGAAATTTCCAGCTCAGCGTGTGATCCACGAGAACTATCTTTAACCTCGAAGGAAGGCCAAACCACATGCTCCACCACCCCGAAAGAAAGCAAAGGGGGTTGTGATCGTGGCAGAATTTGAGACTCCCCAAACCACTCATCGTAAACCTCCACAGGCAAGTGGTAAGGGTAAAAAAAAGGTGGTTGATAATAACAGCTCCGATGATAGTATAGACATTGATTCCATCCAGTTCACCTCCTTTGAGTCTGAGAATGAATATGTAGTGGGGTCCGAGACTCCAATCCACACACCAGTATTGTTAATAGCTTGATTTAATGTTGTTTTGAAATGGGTTCAGTTATTTAGTTCTATCTTTAGCTCTCTATTTTTGTTTGTGAAATTTGTTTAGGGTTGACTATATGGTTGATAGTTGTATCGACTCTTGTCTTTACAACCCAGCTTGATAAAGTGGGTTAAATTAAGGATTTGGGTTGCTTCACATCGTAAGCTTGTTGAGGTTCGAAAACTCTTACTTGAAACATAATAGGTGATTCAAAAATGGCTTTTATAGTTAACATCCATCCTACCCATTGAGATTCAACGACTTCAAGCAATTAGTAATTACCCATTAAGCAAAATTATTATTCGATTGGGCACACACTCCTAAGGTCCCCTCTCTACTTGTTCAAACCCCGCAGTAATTGTCTTTGTTAACAATTGGATACCAAACTCTCTTGATAATGATAATTGAAACCAATTTATTTACATTATTACGTGTTATTTACTTCCGTTCTACAAGAAGTTAGAACACTTCCATACTTCGTACTTGAATTCTCTTTCGTACCATTCCTCGTGGGATCGACCCCAACTCACCGTTGGATTTATACTTGTTGACGACCACCTTAACTTTGAATCCTAAGAGGTGTAGTTTAGCGTTATCAACTATTCTATTGGGATTTAACTTAGCACCGAGAGAAATTTGAGGTGAAGGCTCAAATAGGGTAGTCTCTAGTACAAACCTCTAGTTCTAAACTATGTGCCTTCCTAGGATTGCCTCAAATGGCTTAGCTAGTGGATCCACATATAGCATATGACCTGATACATATTTCTACCTTGGCAAGTAGACTCTCCCTTTTCAATGTTGCAGTTACATAAGATTCCAGGTTATATCTTGCATGTTCTATTGTCGGTTAAAGCTAATATCCCACAAACTGATCTATGTTTTTATGTCAAGATTTTAATGAAGCTTTCCTTATGGTTTTAAAATGCATTGACCATGTTCATGATTTATGATGTTGATTTATGATATTTCTTTGAAGCTTTCACTATGCTTAGTTTGGTCATGCATTTCATGTTTCGATTATGTCCTATTATGATCATGTTTTACATTTTCATGCATATCCCTCATATTAAGTACATTTTATGTACTAAGACATACTTATGCCTACATTGTTTCACTAATTTAGGATCCGACGATCTTCCTCCTCCCATTCATGGCTAGTGGATTGCTTAGAAGATTTGATGAGTTGGTGAGTCCTCATGTTTCAAGGACCATGCCACTTTTATTTCTTTCACATGTCTTTAGTTTCCGGATGTTGTATGTGTGGTATGGATTGGGTTCCGAAAACTTCTTTTTATGTATTAAAATAGCTTGTCAAGACTATGTTAGACTTCTGCTTAAATGTCAACCGCTTTACTTTGATATGTAATTCTCCTATTTCTATTATATAATGTATCTTTATGTTAAGTGGCTTTTGTAGGGCCTCTCGAGGTCTTATACGCCATGTCACATCTAGGGTGTACTTTGGGTCGTGACACTTTCTCTCAAGGGGTAGATGGTGTACTCCATTACCAATGTCGATGAGTTGAGGAATTAGATTTTGGTGGAAGCTCACAGTTCTCATATTCTGTTCACCAGGAGCCACCAAGATGTACCGTGAATTGCGGGAGGTCTACTAATGGAATGGGATAAGAAGGATATTGTGGAATTTGTGGCAAAGTGTCTAATTGCCAACAAGTGAAGGTTGAGAATCAGGAACTGAGAGGTTTGGCTCAAGACACTAGCTGTAACACCCCAAAAAATTTCTAAGCTAAGACCCGAACCATTCTTCATAAGTGTATAGGGTTGTACCAGATGATTCTTAATTGTGCATAGGTGTTAAAGTCAATGATCTAGTGTGGGAGGAGATTTGGAGATTAATTAAGGTAATAATAATCATCTAACACAAAGTTGAGTTGAAAGTTCCCTTATCGGTTAAGTTTCCATATAAGATTTTACTTTGGTCAACTTCAAATGACTATATCTCTTAGAATATGAAGAGTTACGTGGCCTGTTACGTATCAAATTAAAGTTCTATGAATCTCTTTCCAACTCCATCAAGTTTGCGTCTTTCCGATTTCGGAGTAGAGAGTTATGATCATTTTACTAAATAATATAGTGCAGTTCCATTTTGGCCGTGGTAAAAAAAAAGAAGGTAATTTTCATCTCCTTATACCAATAGGAAAACCTTAAAAACAGATTTCTTAATTGCTATAAAGCCCTAAACAATCCTATTTCCATCTTTTTAATTTCTTCTTCTCCTCTCTCAAACCCTAATAAGAAATTATAAGGGAGATCAAAGCATAAGACTCCCAAACAAGATTCTTTTAAATATTTGACATAACATCTCACTTTGGAAGATGGTAATGAGTTTCTAGCTACTATGGTCTATGCTAAATGTTCAAGCCTTGAGAGATTATGTCTTTGGCAAGATCTTTTAACAATAAGTCATAATTATTCCATGCCTTGGATGGTGGGAGGTGATTTCAATGTGATTCTAGGGGATTAAGAAAAGATTGGTTGATTTATCCACATGAATATGAGGACTTTTCCATCTGTATTCATTCATGTGATCTCTTTGATATTAATTTTTCAGGAAATCCTTTTACCTAGTGGAATGGTAGGGTGGAAGAAGAATGTGTTTTCAACAGATTAGATAGGATTGTTGTTAATCAATCATTTATTGACTTGTATGGTAATATTGGAGTGCAACATCTTGCTAGAAAAGGCTCTGATCATGCTCCATTATTTCTTTCTTGTGGGGTGGGCAATCCTAATATAGCTAAGCCTTTCATATTTCTGAAATTTTCAAGTGAAAGGGAAGATTTCAAAGCAATTGTTCAGCAGAATTGGGTGGCTGAAAAATTCTGATGAGATCTTCATCCAACTGAAACAGAAACAAAAAAGGTCCACAAAAGCTTTGTCCAAATGGAGTAGAGATAAGTTTGGCGATATTTCTAAACAAATAGCTATTAGAGGAGATTGTGAAGATTAAAGAAATCATAATTCAGGAAGATCATTCTCTTGATAATAGGTTTATCTTGCAGCAAACACATACGGAGTTAAAAAATTATATTCACTATGAAGAAGAGTTTTGGAGGCTGAAGGCTAGTATTCAATGGTTTGATGAATGAGACAAGAACACAAAATTCTTTCATTCCCTAGTTAGGGGTAAAAGAAGAAGGCTTGACTTGGGAAGAATATTGAAGGCAGATGGGTAATGGACAAATTCGGAATGTGAGATCATAATAGAAGCGGTTTGCTTTTATGAAAAATAGTTTACTAGTGGTGTTACTGATGAGGAGATGTCCTTGTTACAGTGGATACAACCTCAGATCTACTAGGAAGATAATGCTTGGATTAATGATATGCCTGATGCTGTAGAGATTTAAAAAGTGGTCTTTAAATTGAATGTTGATAGTGCTTGTGGTCTTGATGGTTTTACCTGGAGCTTCTATAAAAATTGCTGGTATATTGTAGGTCCTGATATCATTCAAATGGTTCATGTTTTCTTTCAGGATGCTACTTTGCCTAAATCTAATACACATACTAATCTGGTCCAAATACCTAAAAAGGACATTATTCATTCCTTTTTAGATCTTAGGCTAACTTGTCTGAGGAATTTTCTAAATAAAGTCATCTCTAGGCTTGTTCATGATAGAATTGAAGGTTTTCTTCCATGATTGATATCAGAAAACCAATCTGGTTTTGTTAAAGGCAGAAACATATAAGAAAATATGGTATTGGCTCAAGAGGTGATTTTTGATATAAGGCTAAGGGGTAAGCCTGATAATGTGGTTATAAATCTTGACATGACCAAACCTTATGATAGAGTAGAGTTGAGGTTTTCAATCAGGGTATTGGAGAAAATGGGATTTGATGCTAATATGATTGACATGATTTGGAGATTGCTTGCTAATAATTGGTACTCAGTGCTAATTAATGGCCAAAGCCATAGTTCTTTTCATTCTACCAGAGGGGTTAAGCAAGGAGATCTTTTTATCTCCTGCTCTATTAATTTTGTCTACAAAATTGCATTCCAAGGCTATGAATCAATTATTTGATAACTATGAATATAAAATTTATGAATTACCTAAATTGAGTGATAAGTTGAATCATTTAGCATATGCAGATGATATAATTATTTTTACTGTTGTAGATAAAAGATCCTTACAACTTATAATGGAGGTTTTGAGAAAATATGAAGAGAAGTCAGGACAGTTGATCAACAAGGATTAGAGCGCCTTTTCTTTGTACAGTAAAAAACCACTAGTTTCTAATCAATTGGTGGAAGAGGTTGATGTACCGTGAATTTATGATATTTTTGATTCATTAAACTTAGCGTTTTGCATGAGTCTTAGGCATTTTGTTATTTGATGTGATGGTACTTTGGGTTAATTTAACAAAAAATATATTTTGGAGCAGTTGGTGTTGAAAGTGCTTGGAACAACAAGAACTTGGTGAAAGACGAGTCCACCTACGAGTTGTCATTTCATCGACAAGCTGTAGGTGGAAGGCGTGGGTGATGTTTAGAGTAAGATGGATGAAGTATGGAACGTCAGAGGTGACTTATGAGTCGTCGATAGTGAGTCGTACCTAACTTTAGAGAAGATGATTTCAGGTCCATAAATGACGATTGAACAGGACAGGCCGTGCTTAGACCTACGAGCCGTAGGTCATGCCCGTCGATAACACCCATTGGATTTTTGGCTAACTGTTGAGAAAAGGTGGCACCTACGAGCTTTCAATCTTGTGACGAACCGTAGGTAGCCACCTGTTGGTGATACTGCCTAGAACTGAATTTCTTGAAGATTTCCTTTTCCTACTTGGTTTAAAATTTATTTTCTATATATATTAGTAGTAAATTTCGTTTTTTGGTTATTAGACCTTTGGTTATACTTTGTTTTGGCTTTGAGAATTATTTTGGGGACACTTTCGCCAATTAATTCTTGAAGATTTGTTTATGAAATTTGCATTTGTTCTTAAATTCAAGATTTCAGATTTCATCTAATTTTATTGTAAGTTCATGATTTATACTATTAACCCTAATATGAATTGTGAATCCTCAAACATGAGTAGCTAAATCCACAACTAGGGTTGTGGGACCCATGAGTAATTAACAACGTAAAACTAATAATTAAGTAATTTTGGAATAGTGTTTATGCATGTATTGTTAATCTCTTCGTTTTGAATGCTTTTTAGCGGTGCGCAACGTTAGAACTCGCCTCATTCCTACTTGCCCGACAAAGGAAGTAATGAATGAGAAAGGGATAAAACAATAGAGATTTAGCGTGATACTTTGCTATCTAATAGCTTGACCCACTTACCGCGAGGGCTAATCTGGGGTTAAGGGTAAGAGTTAGTGAAGTATACACCCGTAGACCGACCAAGTTGTGTGGTGAAATTCCCTACTTGAATGACCATTCACTTAAGAGATACCTAACTTACCAACCTTGCATGTTTACACTAGGAAATATTTACTCTTATTAGGATTACTGCGTTAAGAGCTTGTAGGGAACACCTTTGTCCTAATTTTATCTTATATTGATATTACAAAAATTTGAATCCTGCTTAGTTGTTACTTGTTATTATAAATTAATCTACTATTACAAATCCCCCATTTTTACTGAAAGAAACTGACTAAAAGTACAATCAACAGTAAATTAGCCTAAGTCTAGACCATATTTCTCGTGGGATCGATCCTAACCTCAGTAAGGTTCTTTATTTGGCAATAACCGCTTATACTTCATTAGCGAGGTGTAATTTGGGCGTACTACATTTTGGCACCGCTGCAGGGGAATAAGGGTTTTAGATTAAACTAATTTTGTTATTGCAGTTTAGTCAATTATTTCCTAATTTACATTTTGTTTTGTTTTTATTTTCTACAGGTCTTATTTCTAATGTATACCAAGTACACGGAGTCAAGGCAATCCCCTGACCCCCTACGATCCTGAATTAAGACAAACTTTTAGAAGAATGGCCGGAAGAGGTCAAAATCTTGAGGTACATGATGATCCAATCGGAGTGAGTCAATGGGGGTGTTGCTGGAGTGCAACTCCTTGGAACTATGGAAGTTCCTAGAAATGTCCAGGGAAACCTCAAGTTGAAAATGTTGAAGGAGTGCAAAATCAGCCAACACCCGATATGTGTGAAAAATATAGGGTTGACTATAATGTTGTGGGGTCAACTGGTGTTATAGTTGTTCCTCCACTACCTCTTGGACATTCATTTGTGGTGACTAGCCATATGATGCAAATGCTTACATCTAGAGGGTTATTTGTTGGGTTATCTTTGGAGGATCCATAGGCTCAGCTAAGCAAAGTAAAGAGTGTTTATATGAGTAGTGTGGGGTGACCAGATTTAGACATGGATGCGATTGTCTTAAGGGTGTTTCCACTATCATTGACAGGAGACGCTACCTTGTGGCTATCTGAGCTGCCATATAATTCAATATCCACATGGGCAGAGTTACATAGGGTGTTTTTGTAGAAGTATTTTCCGTTGTCCAAGAAGTTGAATCTCAAGGATAAACTCAATAACTTTGTAACGTTGCATGGAGAGTCGGTTAGTAGCTCTTGGGATAGATTCATTGGGCTTATAGGGAGTGTGTCTAACCACCGCATAGATGATGAGTCACTGAAGAAGTATTTCTATAGAGGGCAAGCTGATAATGGAAAAGATATGCTAGATACTATTGCCGGAGGATCTTATGGAGTAAACACATTTCGAGAGATTTCTGAGAAACTTGAAAAGATCTCTAAAAATAACAAGGCATGGAGCACTAGAACGTCGAATACTAGAAGGAATACTTTTGCAATCCCAGCCACACTGAACCAATCCAATGATGATATTCGTGAGGAGATTGCACAGTTGAGAACAAAGGTTGTCTTGGTGTTGAAACATGTGAGTGGAAATGCAGAGAAAGTGAATGCAGTGAACTATCAGCGTAGAGCACCACCTACTGATGAGTATATTTATGAGGAGGATGTAGATTTTGTGAATGATCAAACATGGGGTTTCCGGACCAATGCCCAAGCATCCAGTTTGGATAATTGGTGCCAAGGTCAATGAAATAAAGGTTGAAACTACAAGAACTACAATCGTTAAAGGAACTATGTCCTTGAAGGGAACTAAAATCCTGATAACAACTATAATCGGAATCGGTATGGCAATAGGAATGATAAGAGTGGACCCTATGTTCCACCTGGGAATCGAGATCCGGGGTCTAGTATGGGTTGTATTAAGGATATGATGAGTAAGATGTTTAAGAAGTTTGATTCAACTGATGAAAATTTGAAGGAGATGCGCAATGATTTATCCGGCATTGGACAAAAGGTTGAGTCATATTTTGTATCCATTCGACAGATAGAGCAACAATTGAGCTAGCTATCCTCAAGTGCAAATTCGTGCCAACCCGGAACACTTCCCAGTAATACCATTTAGAATCTGAAGAATGAAGGGCAATATATGGCAGTTACCACTAGGATGAAAAGCAGACTATTGACTCTCCTATACCGAATGGAGTGGAAAGTGTGAAAGAGCAAGTAGAGGACGAAATTGAGGAGCCAAAAGATCAGAATAAGAAGGAGGCCGGGTGACGCAAAAGATCATCTCTATGCCGAGACCTCCACCTCCCTTCCCACAAAGGTTGGTTACGAAAGCAGAAGAAGGAAAGTTTCAGAGGTTCATATCCATGTTGAAGCAGTTATCAATAAATGTTCCTTTGATTGAGGCACTTGAACAAGTGCCTGGTTTCGCGAAGTTCATGAAGGATTTGGTGACTAAAAAGAGGGATGTCAGTTATGAAGGTGATGTGAAGTTTCATTATTGTAGCGCTATTGCTACTAGATCACTATGAAGAAAAAATAAGATCCTGGAGAATTTACCATTCCATGTACTATTGGTATGTTGCACTGCGCAAAGGCCCTATGTGACTTGGGTGCTAGCATTAAACTTATGCGCTGTCTATATACAAGAAGTTCGTCTTACGAGCCCCCAAACTGACTTTAATGCGGCTACTTATGGCTTATCAAACTGTGAAGAAACCGATTGTGGTGCTTCAAAATGTCCTTGTGAAAGTTGAGGCATTCATCTTTCCGTCGAACTTTATGATACTAGACTGTGAGGTTAACTTTGAGGTCCCCATCATCTTAGGGAGACCATTCCTTGCTAGTGGGCGTGGTTTGGTTGACATGGAAAGAGGGAAAATGAAGTTCCAATTGTAAAATGAGGAGGTGACTTTCAATATTTGCAAGCCGATGAAGAATCAAAGTAATTTTAAATCGGTGTTTATGGTGAACTATATGGTTGAGGAAGAGCCATAAGTGTCCATTGAGGAGATATTGGGTGTTGAAGCGCTAGCGGCTGTGATCATGAACGTTGATGGAAAGGGTATTGATGAATATGATGAGTTAGTTGCTGCACTTGATGGGGTGAATTTTTCTCATCGCCAAACAAGGAATCCTGATCTGGATTTAAAGAATCGAGACAATCCACCTACAAAACCATGTGTTGATGAGCCACTGAAATTGGAGTTAAAGGCTCTCCCATCTTAATTGCGGTATGTGTTCTTGGGCCAAAATAGTACTTTTCCAGTTATTATTGTTGCGGACTTAAATGAAGGGGAAGTAGAGGTGTTGATATCGGTGCTGCAAAGATGCAAAAGGGTGATAGGATGGACTATTGATGACATTATTGGTATTCCACCAGGTATATGTTCTCATAAGATTCAACTCATGCCAGATAGCAAACCAAGTATTGAGCACCAAATGAGGTTGAATCCACCAATGCAAGAGGTTGTGAAGAAGGAAATCAAGTGGTTAGATGTTGGGGTAGTATATCCAATTGCTGATAGTAGTTGGGTATGTCCGGTAAAATGTGTGCCTAAGAAGGTTCCTAATGCGAAGAATGAGCTCATTTTACTGAGGTCGGTTACGGGTTGGAGGGTTTGTATGGATTATTGCAAGTTAAATGCATGGATTGAGAAAGATCACTTCCCAATGTCGTTCATGGACCAAATGTGAGATTTTCTTGCTGGAAACGGTTGGTATTGTTTTCTAGATGGGTATTCGGGATTTAATCAGATATCCATAGCTCCAAAAGCCAAGAGAAGAGTACTTTGACTTTTTCTTATGGGACATTCGCTTTCAAAAGGATGCCATTTGGGTTATGTAATGCACCGACAAATTTTCAACATTGCATAATTTCTATATTTTCTAATATAATGGAAGAAACTATCGAGGTATTTATAGATGTTGTCGCTCCCCGTTTTTCACAAAAATGGATTTCGGTGCACGACCTAACAACTCTTTTTTTTATTTTTGTGTGATTGAAGAGTCGCCACCTAACGAATTAAGGCACGTTAGGGCACCTATCTAACCTAATTAATCTAACTAAAAGGTCAACGAACCAGAGATCGGGTAAGGGTTCAAATTACCTCGAGGGGAAGGTGTGAAGCATCCCTCGAGGTCCACAAATATGGGTCCCGGCCGTATCTCATGCAATTTATGTGGGGGTTACCAGTAGCAATTAAAGTCACTTTATTTGTTTATTATGTTATTAAGCATGCTTACTAAGTGATATAGATAAACAAATAAGCGAGGAGACAGAAATCGCACAATGAGATAGGTGAAACAATATTTTTTTTAAACTACCCCAAACAATTTTAAATATAAAAAAAATAAATAAAGGGAAAAAGGAAGGGGAGACTCCAAAACCAACACACTTTACGGATCAACGCTCGGCTTATTGTTCGGTCAGCTTGATATTCGGAAAGACAAAACCAATGTTTATCGTTTTAAGCCTGAGTCGATTTTCATCATTTCCGTAAAGGGCCTAACTAACCCTACCCCACCTTCCGCATGCATAACGTCCTAGAAGGTGCCTACCGTCCTCGCTTAACGTCCAAGAGGCATTGGACTACTATTAGGGTAGATTTAGACTAAAATAAAATATCGTTCCCTAATTAGGCCCTCTAGACACCAAGCAAAATACATTGGACAACAATTAGCATGTAAAATCTCATGTTGGCCTCTAGATTTTAATTATTAGCATGCTAGCAAACACACATAATTAGTGAAATGTCTCATGCTTAAGTGTGTGCACATAAACAAACATCATAACAAACATTATAACAATAATTACTAGTTAATTTTAAAGGGAGGCACAATATGCTCACGGATGCATGAATAATTGGTTGATTTTAAGTGGCCAAATAATTATGCACAATGCAGAAATTATTTATTTATTAGTTGTAATTATAGTAAGATGACTCATTTTAAATGGGCACAAATAGGGCAGAAATATATTGAAAACAGAAATTGATTAAATTAGTGATTAATCTCAACAGGGCAGATTTTAAATTAACACATGCAGAGGCTGATTTATATATTTTTGTTTTTGTTTTAAGTGGCAGGAAATAAGAATGTCACATCATATATCTAATAGTGGCAGAAATATGCATAACAAACTTTATTTAGTTATTTAACATGCTGGAAGACAGTGGAAAAATTATTTCATTCATTAGCATGCTGAAAATTAATTAATAATACTCATAAACATGATTTCTAGCTGATTGAAAGTTCAAAATATGGCGCAGCACCTATAGGCATGATTTCTAAGTAGAAAATTACACTTGTTCAAACTCTAATTAAATAACATGCTAAAATACAGATCAGATCCCAAACATAATTGCTAACCCAACACATATTAAGACTTGATCGAAAACCTATAGGCATGAACTCTAAGTGGTCTGAATTTATTCACATAAAGCGACCATTAAAATATAATTGAATGAACTAATTAATTCACATGCTGGAAAATGGATTAGAATTGCTTTCTAACAAATTGCTAATTAAGCTTCTAAACATGTTGGCAAATAAACAAGAAAAATCTGTTAGAAGTACTTAGATAAATTCTTACCGGTCCAATTTATTAACATGCTAAGGTGAATAGGGTTTAAATTTAATTAGTTGGCTGGTTTTCAACAATAAAGTAAATATTCAGATTTTAAAATAATACAAAAGTTACACACGAGCAGAGGTTAATTTTATGCAGACTATTTTTTTAAGAAATGTTTTGCGTGCTTCAAGTGATTTAAGTAACGTCGATAAACTTTATAACAATCACAAGTAATAAAATAAATAAATAAAACAGTTAGCACGTAATTCCCCTCCCCCCTTAGATGATCCCCAAGTTATATCATATATATAGAGTTAGAGATTTTATACAAATTATTACAGAATCGAATCAATAATCGAAAGACGAATATGAATGAGGGTCTTCTTTTTTTATAGTAGAGGAGAGGGCACGACACTAAAGGAAAAGAATTAATTTAGCATCAATTAGAAAATAACATTTCCTTATTCAAAGAAAAGCAAAATCAATCGAGTAATTTTCCAAACGAATAAAGATTTCTACCATATAAAAATATGTAAGGAGAGATCAAGTAAGGGTAACTCCTCAGCAAAATGGAAGTATTGTAAAGGAAATACAATATTACTCAAAAATAAATAAATAGTAATAATTCGCATTTACATTCAACCACCTAGTTTGCCATATATTGAGAAAGTAAAATAATTTGACCAAATTCAAATTAGGAACAAAATCGAATAATAATTTTATCACACAGGCATGTATAGGCATTATTATCAATCAACTGAGAAAACAAGTATTAAGGCATCACTTAGTCAACTAATTACCGTATATAACGCGGATATTAAAGTTGGGGCAAGTTTACACCATATTAATTTAGGAGAATATTCAAATTAGAAGCCAATCAGTGTTGAGAAAATTCATCAATTATCACATCAACTCTTAACGAATTGAATCAAAGATCAGCAATCCTAAATCGAGGGCACACTAAAATATACAAAGAAATTGATAACATGGAGAATATATTGTCATTCCAAGTCAAAATGAATGATATTTTAAGAGTACACAAAATCAAGAAATCTGAAAATCATAAAGAGGACATGATTAAGATCAGAAAATAAGAGATAGCAGTTCAATTTGAGACCAAAATGGCTTTCGCAGATGAAAGTCAACTTGTAAAGAAGAAAGATTAAAAGAAATGTACCCGGATGGATCTTTATAAGATCCGTCTTTTGAAAAAAAAAAACTCTACCGGAGCTCGCTTGTTTGCTGGCCAAAGCAGCATTCACCGGGGTCGGAGTTGCTGCCTGAGCTGGCTGCTCTTGCTGACCAGTGCACGCCTACTGGAGCTGCTGATCGGAGCACGATAGTCTTGTTGTTGTTTCCTCTGGAGTTGCTCACCTCGGAGCTCGCTGGCCGGAGAGGAGAGGAGGGGGCAATGGAAGTGGCGGTGCCTACTGCCTGCCTTGCCGAGCTGCTGACCGGAGAAAAGAGAGGAGCAGAGGCGCGAGGTCTCGTTGGATCGCTGCTGCTGCTTGCTGGAATTGAAAAGAGTAGAAGAGAGGGTGACGCTCACCGGTGTTGGTCGCCTGGCTGCTGGTCTGAGATGGTTCACTGCTGCTGCCGCCTTCGTCTTCATCGCTGCTGGCCAGAGAAGAGAGAAGAGGAAGAGAGGAGGCGGAGGAGCAGCATCCCCGCTTCTGCTTGCCGGCGGAGAGAGGGGCAGTAGGGAATAGACGAGAGGAGAGGAAGGAGTGCAGCGACTGCTGGTCTAGTTCACCGGCCATCTCTAGGTGGTGGCGTCTCCGGTTGGCTCCGGGCGGTGGCCGATGAAGAAGAGAGAGGAGAAAGGTGCGGCGGATTCAAAGAGAAAGAGAAAGAATGAAGTAAATATTTAGGGTTTGGGTCTTTTGAATAAAAGAGGAAAGAATTGAGTTAAAATGTTGACCATTGGATTAGACGAAATGAAAGGTTGAGATTGACTCTTGAAATTTGATCAAGATGATCGGACGGATGAGAATAAAATGAGAATTTGGAGTCTTGAAAATTGGAATAAGAATAGGCCACAATTGAAATCAATAAATGGATATAATTGAAACGAAATTAGAATTGAATAGGCTAGATTTGAAAGGAATTAGAACAGAATGGGCTAAAATTTAAATGATTTGGAGAAAAATTAAGGAAATGCTATTCAATTAATAAAATATTATACACATTATAATATTTTCATATAAATTAAACACACTTAAATTTTAAAACATTTGAGTAAAATAAATATTTTGAGTTTAACTATCGATAAATATAATAAAATAATTTAATTATAAAATATGCATAGTAAAATATATAATTTTTAGGAAAAATCGATTAAGATTTTAAACTCGAAATATCTTTTCAAAAACATGTGTTTAATCGAATAGCACTTCCGAAAGAGTTATAGGTCGGTCAAAATTGGGTGTCAACAGCTGCCCCTTAGTTGCTTGAGAATGAAGATTGAATTGTCAGGCAACCAATGTTGACTTAGCAGCCGATATTATCCGACCAACAAGAGATGCCAGTGGGATCAATTGAAACGATATAGAGTTGGAAAGGGGTACAGTCGAGACTTTGGTATTAAGCTGCCTACATATCTCTGGTATTACGAGAATCAAACCGTGTGTAGTTCTGGATTTAGGAACAAACGAAGCTCTTAAAAATTGATGAAAATGGTATGATATTTGAACGGGAACGATATCGGCTTAAATGGATAAGATTAGAATAGCGAGAAGAGCATGACAGCGATTTCGAGCTTAAGCGAGGATCGGATGAAAAGCGATAAATACTAGTAGCAAAGGATTTAGAGGGCCTTCGTTGCGATAGATACATAAGCATGACAATTGTAGCTGGGAGGGCAATTGATCTCACCTGTAATATCAGTCTCTGCGCATCTGTAGCTTATAATACGACTAGATAAAGTGATTAGAGCAGATATATCAAATGAACAATAAATTTAAACTTGATGCAATTTCCCATGTCGACCATGATATTTGCCTTAAGACAATGAAGATGATGTCTTAGGCTATGGTGTCTAGGGCCATGATGCGCAAAAGGTAAATCCTCAGGTCATGCAAATGTTGTCTGTGGGCCGTGAAAAATGGTGCCCTTAGACTATGACACCTTCGGATCATGATAAGCAGAAAGTAAATCCTTAGGCCATGAAGATGATGTCCGCAGGCCATGAAAGATGATTCCTTTAGACAATGAACCCTTCAGAACATGATAAGCATAAAATAAATCCTTAGGCTATGAAATGATGTCCGCAGGCTATGAAAGATGATGCCTTTGGACGATGACGCCTTGGAATATAAATAATGAGTAAAGAGAGTGTAACTGTTTGATGTAGTTCGAGAATCTTGTCGCTTTATTCGACAGTTACTCTGTACAGATGTATTCAGGCACATGCAATAATGCAATTCTCGAGCATATGCGATCTCGGGTACATGCAATTCTCGGGCACATGCAATCTCGAGCACGATGCAATTTCGGGCACATGCAATATTCGGGCTCAATGCAATCTCCGGCACATGCAGTCCTCGAGCACATGCAGTCTTCGGGCATATGCAATTATTGGGCACAATGCAATATTCGGGCACATGCAGTCTTCAGACACAATGTAGTATCGGGCACATGCAATATCGGGCACATGCAATCTTCGGGTACAATGCAATTTTCGGGCTCAATGCAATATCAGGCACATGCAATTCTCGGGCATAATGCAATATTCGGGCACAATGCAATATCGAGCACATGCATTCTTCGGGAACAATGCAATTTTCGGGCTCAATGCAATCTCGAGCATAATGCAATATTCGGGCACAATGCAATATCAAGTACATGCATTCTTTGGGAACAATGCAATATCGGGCACAATGTAATTTTCAGGCTCAATGCAATATCGGGCACATGCAATTCTCGGGGTCAATGCAATTTCCGGGCTCATGCAATTTCGGGCACGATATAACAGTTGAGAGCATGAAGCATCTTAGACCTTCGCCTGTTGGGAGGGTCGAGTGTCATTCGTTGGCAATTTTCAAGCTCAGAATTATGTAGCTTGATCCTATTGGAAGGACCGGGTACCCTTTACTGCAATTTGTCGAGCTTAATAGTAGCTTGATCATTCTTCCTATTGGGAGGACATGGTGCCATTGACTGGCGATTGTTGGGCTCAATATAAAGTATCTTGGTCCTTCCCATTGTTGGAAGGAACAATGTGCCATTTGTTAGTGATTCCAGGGCTCGGAATAATGTAGCTTGACCTTTCGTCCTATTGGCAGGATAAGGTGCCATTGACTGGCGATTTGTCAGGCTTAATATAACGGTAGCTTGCTCCCTCGGGTGATATGTGCCTGTTTCTTCTGCATTCAAAGAAAAATTGTGAGTTTATAAAAGGGGAGGTTGATGTGTTATCCTTGATTTGGCTAGTATGCTCCTTTGATTTTCCATCCAGACCTGTCGGGGCATTGCTTTGAAGAAAATGTAAATAGAGGAAGAGAGAAATTTTGAAAAAGCTTTTGAAAATATTAATTTGTAAAAGTATTGTTGAATCTTTGACTATGGAACAATTTTGAGACTTTACAATCATCCAATTGAGAAAGGTTCCATCGAATCTTATACGCTTCGAAATTTTTTGAAAGGCATTGAAAAATTTTCTGCCGTTGTAGATTGTAGCTTGATTGCTGTGAATTTTTAGATCCTCTCAAAAATTCTGCCCCAGTCTGGTTTTGTGAGGAAATGCTCCTTGAAGGAATTTTTGAGACCCTCTAAAAAACTCTGCCCCAGTTACTAATCTGCGAGAAGAAAATTCTTTTGATGGAATTTTTGAGTTGCTCTCAAAAATTCTTCCCAGTATCTGGATTTTGCGATGAGAAAGCTCTTTGATGGAATTTTTGAGACCCTCTCAAAAATCCTGACCCAGTTACACAAATAAAGGGAAAATGATGATTTTTATTATGATAAGACCGAACTCAATATGAGCGTCTATGTATCCCCTCTTAAACGGGAACCAGGTTTGACGTAGTTCCAATTATAAAGTAAAAGAGTATGAAACAAACTTAAATGTAATATCTCTTCACAACACCTGAGTTGATAGGTTTGGGCCAAACTTCTCCATCCATTTTCGTAAGTATGAGTGCTTCGCCTGTCAACACCCGAGAGACTATGTATGGACCTTGCCAGTTTGGTGAGAATTTACCCTTTCGTTCATCTTGATTTGGGAATATCCGCTTCAAAACCAGTTGCCCAGGGGAGAAATGTCTGGGTCTGACCTTTTTGTTGAAAGCTCTGGCCATTCTATTTTGATAGAGTTGACCATGACAGACGACATTAATCCTTCTTCCGTCTATTAACGCCAGATTCTCTGACCGAATTTCTATCCACTTAGCATCACTCAGCTTCGCTTCCTGAATAATCCTCAGAGATGGTATTTCTACTTCAGCAAGTATCACAACTTCATTACCATATACCAGAAAATAAGGTGTAGCCCTAGTAGAAGTCCTGACTGTAGTATGATATCCCAGCAAGGCGAAGGGTAGCTTTTCATGCCAATGCTTGTGATTATCGATCATCTTATACAATATCCTCTTGATGTTCTTGTTTGCAGCTTCAACTGCTCCATTCATTTGTGGTCTATATGCTGTAGAATTCTGATGACTGATTTTGAACTTCTCACACAATGATCTCATCAAATCACTATTTAGGTTGGTTCCGTTATCAGTGATGATTGACTCAGGAATCCCTAACCTACAGATAATGTGATTTTTGACAAAGTCATCTACAACCTTCTTCGTCACCGATTTGTATGAGGTGGCTTCGACCCACTTGGTGAAGTAGTCGATTGCAACAAGAATGAATCTGTGTCCATTAGATGCTGCTGGCTCGATTGGACCAATGACGTCCATGCCCCACATTGCAAATGGCTAAGGTGAACTAGTAACATGGAGTTCGTTGGGAGGAACTCGAATCATATCTGCATGAGTCTGGCATTGATGACATTTTTGAACATAGCGAATGCAGTCTGTCTCCATGGTTAACTAGAAATATCCCGATCCCAAAATCTTCTTTGCCAATGTAAAACCGTTCATGTGAGGACCACATGTTCCTGCATGTATCTCTTCAATCAACCTACTAGCTTCTCCAGCTTCGACGCACCTTAGTAACCCCAAGTCGAGAGTCCTCCTATAAAGGATTTCTCCACTTAGAAAGAACTGATTCGCTAACCTTTGAATTGTGCGCTTTTGTCCACTTTTTGCATCTTCTGTATACTCACCATTCTTTAAATATTCCCAAATGTCATTGTACCAATGATTTCCATCGGGCTCTTCCTCAACGTGAAAGCAGTATACTGGTTGCTCATATATATGAATGTAAATAGGATCAATGTATTTATGATCGGGATGTTGAATCATAGAAGATAAAGTGGCTAAGGCATCTGCGAATTCATTCTTGATCCTTGGTACATGTTTGAATTCTATCTTGATGAACCTTTTGCACAACCTATGCACGCACTCCAAGTATGGTAACAAATTCCGATTCTTGGTTTCCCACTCACCTCGAACCTGATGAATCAATAGGTCTGAATTTCCTATTATCAGTATTTCTTGGACATCCAAATCAATCGCTCGTCGGAGTCCCAATATGCAAGCTTCATATTCAGCCATATTGTTTGAGCAAAGGAATCTGAGTTTGGCCGATACCAGATAATGTTGCCCAGTTGGTGAAATTAAAACAGCTCCAATGCTAGACTCGCTCAAATTATTAGCTCCATCGAAGAACATCCTCCAACCATCATATTCTTCAGAGATGTCTTCCCCCATGAAAGTTACTTCCTCATCCGGAAAGTAAGTCTTCAATGGTCTATAATCATCATCTACAGGGTTCTCCGCCATATGATCCGCCAATGCTTGTGCCTTCACAACTTTTTGCGTAACATATACTATGTCAAACTCGCTCAATAGTATATGCCATTTAGCTAGTTTACCTGTAGGCATAGGATTTTGGAAAATATACTTCAGAGGATCCATCCTTGAAATTAGATAAGTAGTGTGCGAGGAAAGGTAGTGTCGCAACTTCTGGGCAACCCAAGTTAAAGCACAACAGGTACGTTCTAATAGAGAATATCGAGCTTCATATGATGTGAACTTCTTGCTCATGTAATATATCGCCTGCTCCTTCTTTCTCGTTTCATCATGTTACCCCAAAATGCAGCTGATATCATTATCTAATACTGATAAGTACAATAACAGTGGCCTACCTGATTCGGGTGGAACCAACACAGAAGGATTGGACAAGTAATCTTTGATCTTGTCAAATGCCTGTTGACATTCGTCCGTCCATTTTATCGCAGCATCCTTCTTCAACAACTTGAAAATAGGCTCACAAATGACTGTAGACTGGGCTATGAAACGACTGATGTAGTTAAGTTGCCCCAGGAAACTCATTACCTCTTTCTTAATTTTCGGTGGAGGAAGATCACGAATGGCCTTAATTTTTTATGGATCCAATTCTATAGCCCGTCGGCTGACAATGAATCCAAGTAGCTTTCCAGCAGGAACACCAAAGACGCATTTTAATGGATTCAGCTTTAGGTTATACTTGCACAGTCTGGCAAAGAACTTTCGAAGATCATCCAAATGTTTCGAACCCTTCTTTGATTTGATAATGACGTCATCCACATAAACTTCAATTTCCTTGTGGATCATGTCGTGAAACAAAGTGGTCATTGCTCTCATGTATGTAGCCCCAGCATTTTTTAACCCAAAAGGCATCACTTTGTAGTTGTAGACACCTCATGATGTGATGAAAGTGGTTTTCTCAGCATCGTCCTTATGCATTTCAATTTGATGATAACCGGCAAAGCAATCCACGAATGATTGTGTTTCATGCTTAGCACAGTTGTCAATCAAGATGCGTATGTTGGGAAATGGAAAATTATCCTTGCGACTAGCCTTATTGAGATCCCGATATTCCAAACAAACTCTGACCTTTCCGTCTTTCGTGGGCACTGGAACAACGTTTGCAAGCCAAGTTGGATACTCTATAAATTGAAGAATTACAGCCTCTAATTTCTTAGATATTTCCTCCTTCATTTTCAAACTCAACTCAGGCTTGTATTTTCTGAGCTTCTGCTTCACTGGAGGGCAGGCTGGATCAGTGGGCAACCGATGAGCTACTATTGAAGTTCTTAGCCTTGTCATGTTTGCATAGGACCAAGAAAAAATGTCCTTATTCTCTAGGAGACACTCAGTATACTCTTTCTTATCCTCGTCCGTCATATGGGTGCTTACTCGGGTATCCTGTGTTACCTCCGAACGTCTTAGACTAACCGCTTCTGTTTCTACTAAGTTTGGATTGGGCTTTTCCTCGAATTTCTCTACCTTTCTGATTAATCTTCGGGGACTTCCCCCTTCTTCGACCTCTTCTAGGTCATTAATTTTAAGTTGTGCGGTCTCATTATGTGCCATAGTCTCATATTCAACATTTTTATAACAAATTTTGCTGGAAGAAGAATAAAGCACAAATAAATATAGAATATTAAATAAATTGAGAAAATAACTTTATTACTGAAACTCAAAAGTTTCACAATACTAGCACTTGAAAACAGTAAAAGAAAACTAGAATTGAAAAGTTGTTTATTGAAAGCTTTTTTAAAAAAAACTTGATAGAAAACATCTTCCAAGGCAACCCAGATGCCCGACGAGGTCTGGATGGAGTTGAGGTCCAATTGCTGATGCCGATCTTTGCTTCCTTGCTTCCTCTAGGGTCCCCTTTCTCCTCCTCGTTGATCACGACATTGCAAACCTTTCCTTCCTCCTTGGTCAGAGACAAACCCTTCATGTCTTCTAGAAGCTCATCAGTGATGCCCCCATGAACCCTGCTGATCGAAATGATTGGTGCAACGGTGGTATGGGTTTCTTCAATGGATAGCAGTACCCATCTCTAGGTGGTTGCCAGTCAAGCCACTCCTCGGTAGTATATTCATATCCCAGGCCAAAAGTGGTTGAATGACGAACAAGTGGTATAGGTTCGATTATTCCTTGTAATTTAGCTCCCAAACATTTTCCAAGTTCGAAAGCAAACCATGCCATCATGTCTATGATCTTCTGGCTGAACCACGATTGCACTTCAATGTTGCCGACAAGCTCCACTGTATGGTACATCTCACTATCTAGATGATTTCTTCCTTCGATCGCTTATACAAGGTGTCCTCTTTCCCTATGGACTACAACTTCTTCATGATCCCATTCAAACTTCAAGCATTGATGAAGAGTAGAAGGAACTGCTCCAGCCATGTGAATCCAAGGGTGACACAACAATAGGTTGTATGAGGATGGAATGTCCAAGAACTGGAAAGCTATTGGGAAGGTAGCAGGACCAATGAGCATGTCCAAGGTTATTTCTCCAATAGTACCCCTCTGAGAGCCATCAAATGACCTCACATTCATCTTTCAGGTTTGGATCTTCGCACTATCTATGCCCAGCCTTGTCAACGTCCTTAGAGGGAAAATATTCAAACCAGAACCTGAATCAACCAAAGCTTTGGTGATTACTTTGTTTTGGTATTGATTGGAAACATACAGAGGCTTATTGTGGGATATTCCTTCGAGTGGTAGCTCATCTTCATGGAAAGATATCCTGTAGGCCTCAAATATTTGCCCAACCATTTAGGCCACCTCCCCATGAGTGATTCTAGGAGGGATATAGGGTTCACCTAAGACCTTCAGAAGAGCGTTCCGATGAGTTTTGGAAGATTGCAGCAGCGACAGGATGGATATTTGGGATGGGGTTTTACTCAATTGCTCAACAACAGAGTACTCTTTGGCTTG
Source organism: Solanum etuberosum (assembly GCA_029582245.1). Taxonomy (NCBI): domain Eukaryota; kingdom Viridiplantae; phylum Streptophyta; class Magnoliopsida; order Solanales; family Solanaceae; genus Solanum; species Solanum etuberosum. The sequence goes on from JAJONR010000398.1 coordinate 86,360, forward strand.
CACCTTCTTCCAGACACCTTGATATTCGAGCTCTACAATTGGTGCCTTGGATTTGCTAGAGCTACCCTGAACTAAATTTTCGGAAGTGTAAATTCTTTCGGATCTAGTCACTCCTGCTGCAGCGTCTGCTTCTTCCACTTTTGCCTTTTCTTTTCTGTAATCCCATGGGACAACATGGTTTCATACTGGATGGGAGGAGGCGCTCTAAGAACTGTTAATGGGGGCGTGGGCATGGCAACCTCAACCTCAAAAGGAGCCGCGCCTCTGCAGTACAACTGGCGTTTAGATGGTAGCAGTCATTGCTTCTTCTGGCTCGAAGACCCAAATGGATTCCTTCCAATCCAAAGTATCACCTACTTCTACAATGTTGACCTAGTGGTTTGGAAGAGGGTTGTTTGCAACATTTGGTGCAGAATCTTTGAGCTGGATGACCTTTGTATCAATTAGCATTTGGACCTTGTCCTTCAAAGCTCTGCAAACTTTAATAGTATGACCCTTCATCCTAGAATGATAAGCACAGATCTTTTTAGGGTCGTACCATTTTGTACGGACATCTACAGGCAATGCAGGGATTGAGGCAACATAGCCAGCCTCTTTCAACCTCTTATAAAGCTGGGCTATGGGTTCGGCCAGAGGGGTATAGGTTTTTGCGAGTCTTCTTTCATATGGAGGTCTGTTTCAATAATTTGGTGTTTGAGTTGGTGGTGGAGCTTTGAAATATGCAGGCTGAGCATTATAGATAGGATATAAAGCTTGCTGATATTGAGGAGGAGCATTTTGATAGTATACTGGCATGGGATGAGGAGATATGGGTTGTGGAGCTGGCGGATATGGAGATGGCGATTGAGGATTTGGAGATGGCGGTGGGGTTGTCATTTGGTATTTTTGAGGGGTTTTGGTTCCCTGAGCCATCATTACCGAACCTGTTTTCTTCCAGTTTTCCGTCATTCCACCGGATTGTAGAGCTTTGTTGGTGGCTTGTAAGGCCTCGAGGTTGATAATCGTCCCATTTTTTGATGCCTTCTTAAATTCTTTCACCTAATTTGATGATATCATCAAAACTCTTCTCAGCCACGAGCATCATCCTGTCATAATATTGTGGCTCTTGGGCGCGGATGAAATAATCTTTCATCTGAGATTCCTCTATATGAGGTCTTGCCCTAGCCTCCTCGGACCTCCATCTTATGGCGTAATCCCTGAAGCATTCACTAGGCTTTTTCTTCAAGTTTTGGATGTAGAACCAGCCAGGTGCATTCTCTACATTAAACCCAAACCTATTCATGAAGTCTGTTGCCTTGTCCACCCACCCAACCCATTTCCGAGGGTCTTGTTCAATATACCATGATAGAGCCTCCCCGGTGAGACTCCTCTTAAACAGCTTCATGCGTTCTTCTCATTTCTTCCCACCCCTACAGGCTTGTCACAATACATTTGCAGGTGGGATTTGGGATCTCCGATGCCATTGAAAATTTCAAACTTTGGAAGCTTGTATCCTTCAGGTAGTTCTACGTCGGGGTGTATGCACAAATCCTCATAGCTTAGTCCTCCCAACCTCTTGCTTCCTTCTACATGTTGCACTCTGTTGGCCAAATTATCCAATCTCTCTGTCAGGGTTTTTATCAGAATGTCCTTTTGAGAGGACTCTGATTCACGGTAGTCATGGGTCACGGGAGAGGTTTCCACATATATGGGGTTAAGGTTGTTATTTCCAGGAGTATATGAAGGGTTCGTATTATGGTTGGGAATTGGTTCTGGTATGCTTGTCTTATTTTGCTGGTTGTATTGATAAAGTGGGATTTGGGTATTTTGGTTATGAGGTGGTGGGAAAATATTGGGGTGAGTGGGATTAGGTCGGGTTGTATTGAGTGGAGGATTGTTTGGTAAAGTCGTTTGGTTAGTGAGAGGGAGATTGTCTATATTTCCCCCAAAAGTGGTTCCGAGAGAAATGGACAACTTAGCCAACTCGCGCATGCTGGCCACTTCTTCCTCTAGTTCCAAGATTTTGTGCTCAAGTCTTAAAACAAGATCATTTGAAAGTTGCCCTCCTTCAGAAGTCTCAACCCTTTCGTTGGTTCTGTTGTTGTCAACCATTTTACCCTTGTCCTTGTAGCTTGCCCTTTGAAGAGGAGGAGAAGGGGGGGTCCCTTTAGATCTTGTATGGGCCAGAGTGGAAGACAGATCAACCTTAAGGAATGGGAAAACAATAGAATCAACAGAAAAAGGATGTTAGAGGATTAGAGCAAATTTATAGTAATAGCACATTGTTTGAAATTAACGCCCTAAATGCAATGGACCTCATTGAGCCAGAGGTAGGCCTAAGACGACATATAAGTGATGCATAATTATTAAGTCAAGCCTTATTTTCCAATTTGGAGTTAGAGTTAGAGAAATAAAGGGAAAACGATCTTTATATATTAAATAAATTCAATTTATTACATCGTAGACTAAAGAAAAACTAGAAGTAAACTAAAGGGCTAGGGATAACATGGGGAAATAAAATCTAAAAAACACTTCAAAAATGCTGGTCTCCAATGTTTGGTGTAATCTACTTTCTCATTTCCGGGGTCATGTCATAATCATTGTTCAGAAGATTGCGTGCCCACCTTCTTTCCATTTCATTACCAAAACCAGGAAAACCTCCTTCACTTAAGTCCTTATGCTCAACATCCTCCAAGATCCATACGTAATACTCGGGTGTGTAGTAGGGTCGTTGCTCTCAAATATCGATGGTTATCACTCCCTCCCACCTTTGTAGAATGGTGTCGACTTGTGGCGTTTCGGGCCCAAAGTTGTACCCATAGTGGCCCATATGAGATCGTAAAGGTATCATTTGGACTTGTCCGAACTGGTGGAGGACTCGGAGTGGTGCATACGGTTGAACCCTATTTAGGCCAATAAGCTCGATGAAATAGAGGTCATGCCCTCTAACAATGGCGCGACGAAACCCTAACCACTGATATTTCCATTGGATTTGATTACCAGACCGCTCTCTTAGATACATAAACCAGTCTTTCGTTCCTACAGGGGCAGAAAAAAGAATCATCCTTGTGGGGTGACTAAGGATTTTGTTTCCCACACCATCCAAGATGTCTACCATGTCGCGCTTCTTGTAAAAGTGTTCGGTAGCCCATAGTTGTAACAAAAGATTGCAACCCTCGAAATATCTCTTACCGTTGGCGCATGCGGATAGTGCCCTTATTATTTCTGCGAGTATCATGGGAACTATCGTCTTTGTAGGATTTAGTCCTCCTTGAGCTAACACACGAACCACATAACCCAGTGTAGTGCTGATTTTCCCTCTATTCATAGGAAAAACTAAAGAACCCAATAGTGCGATGGCGAAGGCTCTCAAACGATATTTTTGCCACTGTCTAGCAGAACAACCAAACTCTTTATTGAAATGTTTATGCCCGTTCATGTCGCAAAAACGTGAGTATAGAAATTCTATTGAAATCCATCCCGAATCTAAACAGTCTAACTCCAGATTACGCTTCAACCCTAGACTCTTCAAGAACTTCTTCAGTGATTGTTTGTGTGGCACGATCATTTGGAACCCTTGAAAGGGAAGGTTAACAAACCCACCAATTTCCTCGAGTGTTGGAGTTAGCTCAAAGTCCCTAAATTTGAAGACAAGTCTTGGGGGATCCCAGAATTTCAGCAAGGCCATAATCATGTAGCGATCAGGAGAAACAAATAAGAGGAAGGTCAATCCACCCAGTAGTTTGCGGATTTCCAACTCATGGTCTTTCTTGATACTCACCCACCATCTTTTCAGAAGATCATTCACTTTTACCACCATTTGCGTGTCTGGGAAGTTGGGAGCGGCCATGACTGCAAACAAACAACAAACGAATTCTAAATTCCATTTTGGCCTAAATTAGGCTTGATTTAATTATTATGACCACATTTACACATAATATGCAATTCGTCTAAAGGGTGTTGGGGCCCTTTAGACGATGGGGTGACTACTAAGAGTGTGAATTGACACCAAGGGTCAAACCACCTAAGGTTTATGCAGCATGTATGATCTAATTACGATTTCTCAGAGTTGGGTAGACACGGAATTGAAGAGGTTCTATGCGAGAAGGCACATGGTTCCACGGTAGTAAAACTATCCGCATCTGCCATGTCTCAGCCATCTCTCTAATATAGGGTGCTTGAAGAGAATTGGAGTATTTTGTGAGATGTGCAGAGTCACAGACCATCACTAGAAAATATTTTTAAAAAAGAGGGTCCCAATTGGGGGAAGTTTGAGCGGAATGACAGTTTATCAAAGCGGTAACAATTAGCATGTAAATAGAAAGCAGTAACACATAGAAAGTTTATGGAAAGCGGTAATAAATGAATAAATAAACAAACAAATAAAGGAAATAAACATATAAACATATAAGAGAGTCAAGTAAATAAGGAAATTGGTTATGGGATTAAGCATGTAAGTAAACAAACAAGCAGGAAGGGAGGGGGTTAAACATGGTGATAAGCAAATAAGGAAGAGGGAAAGGGATTAACATGAAAATAAACAGTATAAGGAAAACAGATAAACAAGGAAAGACAGATAACAACTTAGCATGGTAATGACCCAACAAGCAATAAAGTAAACCCCACATAAAGCATAAAACACGTAATGGTAAGAACCTAAAATCCCCAGAAGAGTCGCCATTCTGTCGCGCCCCATTTTTCATAAAAATGGATTTCGGTGCACGACTTAACAACTCTATTTTTGTTTTTGTCTGATTGAAGAGTCGCCACCTAACGAATTAAGGCGCGTTAGGGCACCTATCTAACCTAATTAATCTAATCAAAGGGTCAACGAACCAGAGATCGGGTAAGGGTTCAAATTACCTCGAGGGGAAGGTGTGAAGCATCCCTCGAGGTCCACAAATGTGGGTCCCAACCGTATCTCATGCAATTTATGTGGGGGTTACGAGTAGCAATTAAAGTCACTTCATTTGTTTATTATGTTATTAAGCATGCTTACTAAGTGATATAGATAAACAATAAACAAACATTAAAAAATAATAAAGAGATAAGCGAGGAGACAGAAATCACACAATTAGATAGGCGAAATAATATTTTTTTTAAACTACCCCAAACAGTTTTAAATATGAAAAAAACAAAAAAATTGGAAAAAGGAACGGCAGACTCCAAAACCAACACACTTTACGAATCAGCGCTCGGCTTATTGTTCGGTCTGCTTGATATTCGAAAAGACAAAACCAATGTTTGTCGTTTTAAGCCTGAGTCGATTTTCATCATTTCCGTAAGGGGCCTAACTACCCCTACCCCACCTTTCGCATGCATAATGTCCTAGAAGGTGCCTACCGTCCTCGCTTAATGTCCAAGAGGCATTGGACTACTATTAGGGTAGTTTTAGACTAAAATAAAATATCGGCCCCTAATTAGGCCCTCTAGACACCAAGCAAAATACATTGGACAACACTTAGCACGTAAAATCTCATGTTGGCCTCTAGATTTTAATCATTAGCATGTTAGCAAACACATATAATTAGTGAAATGTCTCATGCTTAAGTGTGTGCACATAAACAGACATCATAACAAACATTATAAAAATAATTACTAATTAATTTTAAAGGGAGACACAATATGCTCACGGATGCAGGAATAATTGGTTGATTTTAAGTGGCCAAATAATTATGCACAATGCAGAAATTATTTATTTATTAGTTGTAATTATAATAAGATGACTCAGTTTAAATGGGCACAAATAGGGTATAAATATATTGAAAATAGAAATTGATTAGTGATTAATCTCAACAGAGCAGATTTTAAATTAAAACATGCAGAGGCTGATTTATATTTAGTTTTTTTGTTGTTTTAAGTGGCAGGAAATAAGAATGTCACATCATTTATCTAATAGTGGCAGAAATATGCATATCAAACTTTATTTAGTTATTTAACATGCTGGAAGACAGTGGAAAAATTATTTCATTCATTAGCATGCTGAAAATTAATTAATAATACTCATAAACATGATTTCTAGCTGATTGAAAGTTCAAAATATGGCGCAGCACCTATAGGCATGATTTCTAAGTAGAAAATTACACTTGTTCAAACTCTAATTAAATAACATGCTAAAATACAGATCAGATCCTAAACATAATTCCTAACCCAACACATATTAAGACTTGATCGAAAACCTGTAGGCATGAACTCTAAGTGGTCTGAATTTATTCACATAAAGCGACCATTAAAATCTGATTGAATGAACTAATTAATTCACATGCTGGAAAATGGATTAGAATTACTTTCTAACAGATTGCAAATTAAGCTTCTAAACATGCTGGCAAATAAACAAGAAAAATCTGTTAGAAGTACTTAGATAAATTCTTACCAGTCCAATTTATTAACATGCTAAGGTGAATAGGGTTCAAATTTAATTAGTTGGCTGGTTTTCAACAATAAAGTAAATATTCATATTTTAAAATAATACAAAAGTTACACACGAGCAAAGGTTGATTTTATGCAGATTATTTTTTTAAGAAATGCTTTGCGTGCTACAAGTGATTTAAGCAACGTCGATAAATTTTATAACATTCACAAGTAATGAAATAAATAAATAAAACAGTTAGCACGTAATTCCCCTTCCCCCTTAGACGATCCCCAAGTTATATCATATATATAGAGTTAGAGTTTTTATACAAATTATTACAGAATCGAATCAATAATCGAAAGACGAATATCAAAACAAAATGAGGTAAAGCTCCAAATCAATATTCCTTCCCATGGCGAATCTCCAAACTCCCGAACTTATATAACCTGCTAAACGACAATAGACACAATACTACATAATAGTTACTAACATATTACAGGTTACCATATTATTAGTAGAGTCAAGCATATAAAACTCGAACAATTACTGGAAGCCATATACATAACAATCAACCCAAGAGGAGAAGAAGACTGACCCGTAGGCTTCCTTTTTTATTTGTTTCAAACACACAACAATATTCATAATAAAATGATGCAGGATGAAAATTAAACTAATGAAGGAGAGCTAACCAAGTAAGCAGAATATATTTATCAGTAGTGACGACCAAACTTAAATCGATACTCGACCCGAACACAGCAAAACCAAGTAGAGAAGCACTTAGGATGTTTCACCAAATTTTAAATCTTTAGAGTAGAGTATTTTATGCTCTTATTAGAATATGTAAGCGTATGTCCAAGTCTCAATAAGAATGAGGGTCTTCTTTTTTTATAGTAGAGGAGAGGGCATGACAATAAAGGAAAAGAATTAATTTAGCATCAATTCGAAAATAACATTTCCTTATTAAAAAAAACGACAAATCAATCAAGTAATTTTCCAAGCGAATAAAGATTTCTACCATATAAAAATATGTAAGGAGAGATCAAGTAAGGGTAACTCATCAGCAAAAAGAAAGTTTTGTAAAGGAAATACAATATTACTCAAAAATAAATAAATAGTAATAATTCGCATTTACATTCAGCCACCTAGTTTGCCATATATTGAGCAAGTTAAATAATTTGATCAAATTCAAATTAGGAACAAAATTGAATATTAATTTTATCACACAGGCATGAGTATTATTATCAATCAACCGAGAAAACAAGTATTAAGGCATCACTTAGTCAACTAATTACCGTATATAACCCGAATGTTAAAGTTGGGGCAAGTTTACACCATATTAATTTAGGAGAATATTAAAATTAGAAGCCAATCAGTGTTGGGAAAATTCATCAATTATCACATCAACTCTTAACGAATTGAATCAAAGATCAGCAATCCTAAATCGAGGGCATACTAAAATATACAAAGAAATTGATAACATGGAGAATATATTGTCATTCCAAGTCAAAATGAATGATATTTTAAGAGTACACAAAATCAAGAAATCTGAAAATCATAAAGAGGACATGATTAAGATCATAAAATAACAGATAGTAGTTCAATTTGAGATCAAAATGGCTTTCACATATACTGATCATGCATAAAATTTCTATATCAGCAGATGAAAGTCAACTTGTAAAGAAGAACGAAGTTGCTAAAAGATTAAAAGAAATATACCCGGATGGATCTTTATAAGATCCGTCTTTTGACCAAAAAAAAAAACTCTGTCGGAGCTTGCTTGTTTGCTGGACAGAGCAACATTTGCTTGAGTCGGACCTGCTGCCTGAGCAGGCTTCTCTTGCTGACCGGTGCTCGACTGCCGGAGCTGCTGATCAGAGCACGATGGTCTTGTTGTTGTTTCCTCCGGAGTTGCTCGCCTCGGAGCTCACTGGCCGGAGAGGAGAGGAGGGGGCAACGGAAGCGGCGGTGGCTACTGCCTGCCTTGTCGAGCTGCTGACCGGAGAAAAGAGAGGAGTAGAGGCGCGAGGTCTTGTTGGCTCGCTGCTGCTGCTTGCTGGCTTTGCTGGAATCGAAAAGAGTAGAAGAGAGGGCGACGCTCACCGGTGGTGCTCGCCTGGCTGCTTGTCCGAGCTGGTTCACTGCTGCTACCGCCTTCGTCTTCATCGCTGCTGGCCAGAGAAGAGAGAAGAGGAAGAGAGGAGGTGGAGGAGCAGCAGCCCCGCTACTTCTTGCCTGTGGAGAGAGGGGCAGTGGGGAATAGAGGAGAGGAGAGGAAGGAGTGCAGCGACTACTGGTCTAGTTCGCCGGCCATCACAGGTGGTGGCGTCTCCGGTTGGCTCCGGGCGGTTGCCGATGAAGAAGAGAGACGAGAGAGGTGCGGCGGATCCAAAGAGAAAGAGGAAGAATGAAATAAATCTTTAGGGTTTGGGTCTTTTGAATAAAATAGGAAAGAATTGAGTGAAAATGTTGACCATTGGATTAGACGAAATGAAAGGTTGAGATTGAATCTTGAAATTTGATCAAGATGAACGGACGGATGAGATTAAATTGAGAATTTGGAGTCTTGAAAATTGGAATAAGAATAGGCCACAATTGAAATCAATAAATGGCTGTAATTGAAATGAAATGAGAATTGAATAGGCTAGATTTGAAAGGAATTAGAACATAATGGGCTAAAATTTAAATCATTTGGAGGAAAATTAAGGAAATGCTATTCAATTAATAAAATATTATACATGTTATAATAGTTTAATATAAATTAAACCCATTTAAATTTTAAAACATTTGAGTAAAATAAATATTTTGAGTTTAACTATCGATAAATATAATAAAATAATTTAATTATAGAATATGCATACTAAAATATATAATTTTTAGGCAAAATCGATTAAGGTTTTAAACTCGAAATATGTTTTCAAAAACATGTACTTAATCGAATAGCACTTCCGTAAGAGTTATAGATCGGTCAAAATTGGGTGTCAACAAATGCTTTTTCTGTGGTTGGTGACTCGTTTGATGATTTCTTGGTTCATTTAGGTGAAGTGCTAAAACGCTCTAAAGAGTGCAATCTTGTGCTCAACTGGGAAAAATTTCACTTAATGGTAAAAGAGGGTATAGTTCTGGGCCATAGAATCTCGCAAAAAGGTATTAAATTTGATAGGGCTAAAGTCGAGGTAATTGAAAAGTTGCCACCACCCATCTCCGTAAAAGGTGTTAGAAGTTTTCTAGGGCATGCAGGTTTTTATAGGAGGTTCATAAAGGATTTCTCAAAAATTGCACACCCATTGTGCAAGCTACTCGAAAAGGAGACGAAATTTGAGTTTGATGATGCTTGTCTGAGAGCATTTGAGGGGTTGAAAAAGAAGATGACTTTTCCACCAATCATGATTTCACCGGATTGGGAACAACCATTTGAAGTTCTGTGTGATTCAAGTCGGGTGGCACTTGGCGTACTATTAGGGCAGAGGCGAGAGATGATTCTTCATCCTATATACTATGCGAGCAAAGCTTTGAATGTTACTTAAAAGAACTATACGGTTACAGAACAGGAATTGCTTGATTTAGTCTTCACATTTGAGAAGTTTAGATCCTATTTTCTTGGCACTAAAGTCATTGTGCATACTTATCATTGTGCATTGAGGTATCTTATGGCAGAGAAGGATGCGAAACCGAGACTGATTAGATGGTTATTGTTTTTGCAAGAGTTCGATTTTGAAGTGAAAGATAGAAAGGGAACAGAAAACCAAGTGGATGGTCACTTGTCTAGATTAGAAGAAGAGACAATGATGAAGTTCGCTGATGGAGTTGAGATAAATGATACGTTCCTCGACTAGTAGGTATTGGCTTCTTCTTTTGATCTTATCCCCTGGTTCACAGATTTTGCTAACTATTTGGTGAGTGATGTGGTGCCGTCGGATTTGTCATTCTACCAAAGGAGAAAATTCATGTTTGATGTGAAGAAGATTTTCTGGGAAGAGTCTTATTTGTTTCGCGTTTGTGCTAATGGAATTATTCGTTGTTGTGTGCCTGAGGTAGAGATGATGAGTATACTTTAAAATTCCCATCCTCCCCTGTTGGTAGTCATCATAGTGGTAACCATACTGCGCATAAAATCCTACAGTGTGGGTATTATTCACCTACCATTCACCACGTTGCTCATGATTTCGCAAAGTCTTGTGATCGATGCCAAAGAGAAGGAGGTATTTCAAGAAAGCAAGAACTCCCAATGACTCCTATACTAGTGATTGAGTTGTTTGATATTTGGGGTCTTGATTTTATGTGTCCATTTGTGAGCTCGAATGGAATGAAGTACATACTTGTAGCAGTTGACTATGTGTCTAAATGGGTGGAAGCTGTTGCTCTTTCAAAAAATGAAGGGAAGAGTGTCACCGCATTTCTGAAAAAGAGTATTTTCTCTAGATTTGGTACACCAAGGGCGATTACTAGGGATGTAGGTTCTCAATTTTTTAATAGGTTATTCAAGGCATTTCTTGAGAAGTATGGTGTTCGTCACAACGTAGAAACTCCTCATCATCCGCAGTCTAGTGGGCAAGTTGAAGTGCCAAATAGAGAGATTAAGCATATCCTTTCAAAGACTGTCAATGCGAACATAACTGATTCATCAAGAAATCTTGATGATGCTCTATGGCCTATCACACTGCATTCAAGACTCCCATATTTATATCCCCTTAACAATTTATTTTTGGGAAGTCTTGTCACTTGCCCGTAGAGTTAGAGCATAAAGCGATGTGGGCACTAAAGAAGCTGAACTTGGATTTGGATGCCGCATCTAGTCAAAGATTGAAGGACTTGAATGAGCTCGATGAGTTTTGCCTAAAAACGTATGAAAGTTTAGCCTTGTATAAGGAAAAGATGAAGAGGTACCATGATCAAAAGATTGAAAAACGTGAGTTTGTTCCCGGTGATTTGATGCTCTTATTCAATTCAAGGTTACACTTGTTTCCTGGCAAGCTCAAGTCCTAGTGTACTGGGAAACTCAAAGTGGTACAAGTATTTTCACATGGAGCGGTTGAACTCGAGAATGATGAAGGAACGAGATTCAATGTGAATGGTCAAAGGATCAAAATCTACTTGGGACAACCGGAGGTGGTCAAAGAGGTGATAGAAGAATACGATCTTGATGAAGTCTGAGTAATCAAGGGGTATGCGTTGTGCCGCGACGTTAAATCAAGCGCTACTTAGGAGGCAACCCAAGATGTAAAACCTAGTGAATTTTAGGAAGTTTTAGTGATTTTTAGGATTTGTAAAGATTTTCTAGTGAGCTGATATGTTTTATTGAGTCTTAGTTTTCGCTAGATTAGGGTAGTATAGGGTCCGTGTCCAAAAAGAGTCAAGAAAATGTAAAAAGGAAGTCCTAATGTTTTCTACGTGTGTAGGAAAGCAAAGAAGATTCTATAAAATTGCTGGTGCAGAGGGTCTACGGTTCCCATTGACAGTCCGTCGTTCGATCTACGGATCGTAAATGGCATCTGTAGATCCTAGGTATGTATTCCAATATTCACAAGTATAGAGGGGAACCATGACACCTATCCACGGACCGTAGTTTTAACTACAGACCATCGATGGAGATCTTTTGGTCCAAGTCAGTTATGTAGTAAACCTGACCCGCGACCTAAACAAATAAAACCCTTCAATTTTTAAAACATCCCCCATTTCCCTCTTCTTCCCCAACCGTTACAACCCTCCCCATACCAACTGATCCTACCCATTCCCAACCTTTAAGACCCCCAAAATCACATATGTATTTCCTTCTCTTCCTTCTCTCCCAAGAAAATATGTGTCAAAGGTCTTAAAGAACACACTCACACAACTTTGTATTTCTCTAAAAGGTACTGATTTCGAACATGAACTATTAAATTTATCCATTGAAATCAATAGTTGTTACTTGACATTGGGTATTAATTGCATGTTAAAAGTAATTCTAATAGTTAAAAAGAACCCTTGGAATGATAGTATTGTGAGTGTTGTTGAGTTTTAATGGAAAATGGGATTAATTACCTTCTAGTTGTGTTATTGACGTAGGGTTTTGAGTCTAATTATTGTTCATATTTTAAATTGCATGATTGAAACCCTAGGAATGATAAATAACATGTTAATATGTTGAAATGCATGTTCGAAGAAGTGTGTTTGTAGTGTGAATAATGAAATTGAGATATTTGGTAAAAGTGAAAAATTTGATTTATACTAGTGTTGATCGACAACCATGACCTACAGGCCGTGGGGCAACCTACGGACATTATGTCTGGTTCCGTTGGTCAGAAGCACAACCCAGTAGCCTAAGTTGTGAACGACGGTTTGGCATACGGTCCATCTTTGCATCGACGGACCATTCTGGTGAACTATCGTTCTAACTTCTAGGACCTAAAAATGACACCTTCTGACCTATGGTTTGCACCAATGGTACGTCGAAGTTTCGACGGCCCGTAGGTACTAACCGTTGGTCCCAAAAAGACACTATTTCAGATTTTTTTTAAGTTCCATCACTTGTTTTGCTTCTTTTTCTTGCTTTGTTTTTTATAGTTTGAGTACTAACAAGTCTTCCACAGTTATTATGGTGCCAAAGAAAGCTCAAACTTACCAACAGAAGTATAAATCTAATTTTGTTGCACCTTCAGCACAACAGCTTATTGATAAGTCTAGCGGGTCTAAATTTAACCCTGTCGACCCTAGAGACTCTCCCATGGCACCTAGGACCACACAACTACAGTCTAGGCAGCTTGCGCAGGTCGTGGTATTGGATGAGAAGAATTCCCTCAGTCATGATGATGCCCTCAGTTTGAGGAGGGGGCCCAACCTTCGAATGCTTAAAATAGGGAGTCACAGTTTGACTCCATCTTTGATTCAATTTCCACCTCAACTTCCGATGCTACTAGTACCGGCGAGCCCCATGACCCTTCTGGTATGAGGGTTGAGCAGTATACTTGTCCATGGAACCGAACAGATGGTGCTTCCACGGGATATACTAGATATACAAAGATAGGCTATATGTTAATGAGCAGCACAAGATGACCCAGACCATTACTGAGGAGCGAATGGTACTTATAGGGAGCCTTCACATAGTTCCAGAGATTCATGAGCTATTCAAGTGGCAGAGATGTGACTGAATGACAGAGACTCAGAGGCGGTACAACTCGAAGATAGTGAGGGAGTTTGATGCTTCCTATGCAGCCACTACAGAGAGTACTATGCCTCTACGGGCTAAGCCATTGCCTCAGCCCCCACAACAGACTACCTTGGGGTGGGGTATCCCCGTGGATTTATCAGATACAACTATCTGCCATTTTATTATGACCCAACGCATGCTCCGACGATTAATACCACTGAGTATGACTATAGGATGGGGGTAGTAAAAAATAGGGTTGTTATGTGTGAAACTGAGCAGCGGGAGAACTTGCTACGTTTAATGGCTCACCATATTGCCGATGAGGGACAGAAAACTTAATGGGTTTGTCATATGACACAACCCTGTTAGGAAGGTAACTCTGAGTTTTGTGGCAAAGTTCTGGTGGTCCATCATACGGGCCAGTTTGTCTTCCATACAGGTGGAGAATGTTTTAACCTGGAACCGTGCGGTTATGCTTGCTTCGCTGATGGTGGGGCATGAAATTGACTTCTCCCAAATCTTGATAGCGGAGATACATGAGAGGGCCTTCTCGAGGATGACCATATAACCTTTTCCCTGTCTCATCTTCCATCTTTGTAAAGAGGCTACTGTTCCGGTGTGGGGATGTGATAGGCTGATTGAGGTGAGCAAGACGCTCAATGTTGGGTTGATAAAAGATTATGCAAACCCAGCGGCCTCTCAAAAGGGTATACATGTTGACTTAATGCCTTTAGGTGGTGATATTGATGTTGATCAGGCAGATGAGGACCCTATTCCTGCCACTATTCTGGAGCCCGATGTGCATGCTCCTTTTTCCACCACATCCGGCCTGGCTGCGAGCACACCACGTGTTCCTACCCCTTGCGGCTTTTTCATGCTGCCACTTGCTCGAGTCCAAAAATTTGAGACATAGATGGCCACTCTATTGCAGCATATTCGGCCCTAGATGAGGAAGTCTGGTTAGGAGTCGGGAGCACGAACGGAGAAGGCATTTGAAATTAAAATCTAGGCGGTGCATCGGAGGATTGATGCATTTGAGCTTACGATGTTGGAGAGGCCTCAAACTGGGCCTACTGTTGAAGTTGATGCTTTTCAGTCGAAGTTGGCCACACTTCGGGCTGATATTGATGCCTTTGTCGCCCAGAAGAGGTTGTTCCAGAGCATGCACCAGAGGAGGATGCAAGTGATGTGGTGCTAAATGGACTATCTGGCAAGGACACAACTTCTCTTGACCCCCCCTCATGCGGCTGGAAAGTGCACACGTACTTCTAGGCCCACTAATGATACAACGGAGCAGTGACGGGGCACAAAAAAGTAAAGGCAGCAGCTTGAGGCAGCACAACGGCAGTCTTTACGTGATTAGGAGTTGCGGCAGTAGAGAGTGAGAAAGTTGGCTACGGGTGCATCTGCCTCGAGGAGCACTACTTATGGTGTTCCCATTATTACTGAGGGCGTCACTCATGATAATCTAGCGGGATCTGCACAACCAGACCCACCCGCTTCTTGATTTAGCTTTTGCGCTTATGCACCACATGTTGTCTTCTATGTCTTATATTTCTTTTGTACATTGAGGGCATTGCACCATATTTTTTTGGGGCTGGGGTGAATGGATTGTGATTGTTACGGTGAAGTCTGAATAACCCAACTCACAATCCTTCCTTGGGTGTTGTTGCCTGTGTTCTTTTTTCCAAAGGAACTGTTTAATTTCTATTGAAACCCGACATGTTTAAAATAGTATAAGTGTAAAATTTAAGCATGATGGCAAAAAAGCATGAAAATTGATACCCCTCAAAGTTTTGATATGTGCTATATATGTGTGCTTGTTAAGTTGAATGTGTAGGATCTTTGTATGACATTATAGGAACCAATTTGACAACATGACTTAAGCTATAACTTGAACCAGATGAATTAATGATTTGATAGTGAAATAAGGTTCCACGTGTATGTGAGGTTGTTTGTATATTCATATAGTATGTGCCAATCTAGAACTTTCCCCGTTTGTCTTGCTAAGATGATTTAGACTGGAAATTGTGAAATGATCAAACGGCATTTTTTATAATGAATTCACTTAAGCCTAAAAACAACCAACCGACAGAAACAAATTGCCTAACGAATACCATTTCTTTCAATACATCCAACTCACCTTCCTTAGAAAAATTATGAAACTCTGTGTTGGCCCTGGTCCCTCCTCTGACATTGTGCACCTCAACTCAGGCTAAAAGCCTAAGTTGAGGGTGGCTACTTCAGAAGTTTACCTTGATTTTGGCCATGGTCCTCAATGGGATATCTTGCACCTCAACTCATGCAAAATATCTAAGTTGAGGGTTCCTATTATGAAGTAAAAACAACAAAGAAAGAGTATGGAAAGAGTCGTATGTAGAGAAGAAATAAATGGAAAAATGTAGAGAATTGTGTGACAAAATGAAAGAATGAAAAAACTTGAAGAGATGAAACAAGCAAGAATGTCAAGTCAAAGTCACACTCGTGCTGCAATAAATCATAAGGAGAAGAGCAGAAAACAAGACGATGTCAGAATTGGTTGTAAAAGAGGTAAAATAGCCAATGTAATTTCAAGGAGGGCAAAAAAGTCATTTAATATCCAAATATGCCACAGCTGACCCTAAGCCTACGTTACAAGCGAAGAAAGCCCTAGAGTGATCCTAAGTAACCAGTTTGGAAAATCAAAGCGTAGAAAATAAGGGCAAGCCTATGACATTGAGCACAAATTGTATTTGAATTCGTTTTAGAGCGTGAGTGTGTACTGAGTCCCTAACTAAAAAAATCAAATTTTGTGTGAAAAAGGGATTTATTTGGATTAAGGGCACACGTTACATTGTTGAAAAGTTGGTATCTTTGTGATGGTTGTCTATGTATGTCAAATGTGAATATTGGTATGTCTATGTCATGTAATGATCCGCATGAGTTAGCTTGTTGAATCTGAATAAAAGATTTGCATTGTTCTGAGAATAGAGAAAGAGGGTGATTGTGTAGAAAATGCCATGCGATTGCTTGTGTTTGTGATTTGCTTATGCATAAGTGTCATTTAGAGCCTGTTGCGTTGCTTGAGGACAAGCAACAATTTTAAGCGGAGGGTGTTGATGTACCGTGAATTTTCGGTATTTTTGATGCATTAAACTTAGAGTTTTGCTTGAGTCTTAGGAATTTTATTATTTGATGTGATGGTACTTTGGGTTAATTTTGCAAGAAATAGGTTTTGGAGCAGTTGGTTTTGAAAGTGCTTGCAACAACAAGAACATTGTGACAGGCGAGTGCACCTACGATTCGCCATTCCATCGACGAGTCGTAGGTGGAAGGCGTGGGTGATGTGCTGAGGAAAACTGACCAAGTATGGAACGACGAAGGTGACTGACGAGCCGTAAAGTCCTATGATTAGCCGTCGATAGTGAGTCGTAGGTAACTTCAGAGAAGATGAGTTCCAGTCTATTAACGATGATTGAACATGATAGGTTGTGCTTAGACCTACAAGTTATAGGTCATGCCCGTCGATGACACCTATTGGATTTTTGGCTAACTGCTGAGAAAGGTGGCACCTACGAGCCATCGTTCTTATGATGAGCTATAGGTAGCCACCCTTTGGTGATACTACCAGAACCGGATTTCCTGAAGACTTACTTTTCCTACTTGGTTTAGGATTTATTTTCTATAAATATTAGTAGTAAATTTCATTTTTGAGTTGTTAGACCTTTGGTGATACTTTGTTTTGGCTTTCGAAATTATTTTGCAAACACTTTCGACAATTAATTCTTGAAGATTAGTTTATGAAATTTGTGTTTGTTCTTAAATTAAAGATATCTGATTTCATCTATTCTAATTGTAAGTTCATGATTTATACTATTAACCTTAAAATAAATCGTGAATCCTCAAGCATAAGTAGCTAAATCAACAACTAGGGTTGTGGGAACCATGAGTAATTAACAACGTAAAACTAATAATTAAGTCATTCTGGAATAGTGTTTATGCATATGTTGTTAATCTCTATGTTTTGAATGCTTTTTAACGTTGCGCAACGTCGGAACTCGCCTCATTCCTACTTGCCCAACCAAGGAAGTAATGAATGAGAAATGGATTAAACAACGGAGATTTAGCGTGATAATCCGCTATCTAATAGCTTGACCCACTTACCGTGAGGGCTAATCTAGGGTTAATGGTATGGGTTAGTAAAGCGTATACCCGTAGACTGACCAAGTTGCGTGGTTAAATTCCCTACTTGGAAGACCAATCACTTAGGAGATACCTAACTTACAAACCTTGCATGTTAACACTAGGAAATAGTTACTATTATTAGCACTACTGCGTTAAGAGCTTGTGGGGAACACCTTTGCCCTAGTTTCATCTTATATTGATATTACAAATGGTGAATCATGTTTACTTGTTACTTGTTACTACAAATTAATCAACGATTACAAATCCCCCCTTTTTATAGAAATAAACTGACTAAAAGTACAATCAACAGTAAATTAGCCTTAGTCTAGACCATATTCCTAGTGGGATCGAACCTCACTTAGGTTCTTTATTTGGCATTGACCACTTATACTTCATTAGGGAGGTGTAATTTGGGCGAATCAGAGGTCACTGGTTTTACCAAATGAAGCTTTCCCTTGATGTATTTGGGTTTCCCTATTGGAAACATCTCACCCATGAAGGGTGTAGTGAGTGTGTTAAGAAAGGGAAGCTTAGTCTCCGATTGTTAGGCCTATGAGAATCTTGAGACATGTGGTAAAGTTGCTTATGAGTTAGCTTTGTCTAGTGAGTTGTCATAGGTGCATCCAGTTTTCATGTCTCTAAGTTGAAAAGAGTGTGTTAGAGATCCGATATTCTTAGTTCCCTTAGAAGGTTTGGGAGTAGATGAAAGTTCTTCCTATGAGGGAGTTCCGGTTAAGATGTTAGACCAGCAAGTTAAGAAAGTGAGAATCAAGGGAGAATTCGTTATGGTTAGCTCCTTGTTAGAAGTCATGTTTGTTTAGGTGTTCTCATGATTTCCCTATGTGATGCATGTTCATGAAAGCTTATGTTTTTAAAGAAAATGAGTTTATAAGATTGATTTCCTCATGTTGGAGTGCATTGAGTAGGAGTTTCCTATATACTTCATGAGATGAATTGATGAACATGCCTTAGCTCGGAGTTTAGAGATTCCTCCTTGAATGAGTGCTTTTTGAGAACGAATTGCATATGAGCTCCATGAGATTGTGTTGAGCATGTTTTTAGCTCGTAGAGGGTAGTTCTTCCTTGGACATGATTAGTTATGAGATTTCATGCATAATGGGTTGTTAGATGAAGTTCCTACTTGTGTTGCATTGAGTATGTCTAGTTTGGAGATGAAGTTCCTCCTTGGTTGTATGCATTTAGATGAGTTTCATGCATTATGATCTGCTAGTATTGAGTCTTTAGTTCCGTAAGGTGTTTAGAAATGCCATTCAAGGACAAATGTTCCCAAGGGGGAGATAATGTAACACCCCGTAGTCTAGTAGACTAACTAGGGCTAAGTGCGAGGGTAACAAGTCAAGGACAAGGGGTAAGAGCCAAGGGAAAGGGACAAGGCTGCCCAACTTTCCCAAGGCACTGCCCACCTTCCCACGAGAGCCTTCACGGCTCGTTGTGGCCACCACGGATCGTGGTGCCACCCATGGTGGTGAGGCAGTAGCCTCCTCAAGACTACCCAAGTTAATCTCCTCTACACGAGCCACTTCACGGCACGTGAAGCCTTAGACGGATTGTGGGAGGGGTCGTGAGGTTGCCTTAGTTTTTAAGGGTTAAGGGGAAGGTTGCCTAGCTACTGGATCATGACCACGAGAGGCACCACGGCTCGTGGAGCCTCATGTGAAGGGCTTTTTACTAGACTTAGAGTTTAGGGTTAACTTTAAATGATCATATATTTTAGCTCAAAATGAATTAGGAGGTCCATAACCTATAAAATCAAAGTTCTCTGAGTCCTCTTTCTAACGCCACCGAGTTTTCCCAATTCCTATCTCGGAGTAGAAAGTTATGCCGTAAATAGTGAAGCACTATCAGGCTGAAAATTCTTCACGACCCGTTTGACAGGCGGTGGTGATGATGACGATCCGTTTTGGCCTCCAACATGCCATTTCGACAGTTTCCAGTCAGGGAACTTCTTCGATCTTTTCCCAATTGTTTTAACTCAAAGCTATGTTGTTTTGCCCAAGCCTAGGACCCCTATATAAGTCATTTTAACCCCAAAACTCACCCATTCAAATCATTATTTCCAAAATCCAAAAGAAATCTCCAAAAGTTCTTCTCTCAAATATTTCTCTCTCTAGAACTTGAAGAAGAAGATAGAGTTTGAAGCTAGTATCAAAGTCAAGCCTCCAATCCCCAAGCATTTGTGGGCTTTGTGATCAAGATATGATAGCTTTTTATCCATGGAGACCCCTAGTTTTCCCTAATTGAGAAGATGAAATCCCCAATTTAAGATAGGGTTTCTTCCAATGTTGTGGGTATTGATGAATGTTGATCAAATTGAGTGGATAATGATTGTTTATGAATGAATTGATAGTAAATCATGTTTCTAGGATGAAATTACATGTACCCAGTCCTAACCCATGTCCAGAAAGATGAAATTGATGTAAATGGATTTTATGCCATGAAAGTGGAAATTGAGGATTTAGAGATAATCTTCTAAGATTGATGAAATACATTGTATATTGCTTGAGAGTAAAGCATATAGACATGAATTGATTGAGATTAAAGTATACATGATGAATTATGATTAATAGTGCTTGAGATTGAGCCTATATGATGATATATGATTAGTAATGGTTGAGATTGAAGCTTATATGATGAATTATGGCTTGTAGGCTTTGAGATTACCGTTCTCTTGAGATTAAGGCATGTATGATGAATAATGATTGGTAGGGCTTTTAGAGTAAGGCTAATATGATGAGTTATGATTAACATGGCTTTGAATGTGAAAGGTTTTCTCACATAGAATGATTCTAGGTTGAAATGTTTGCTCACCTAAAATGAATCTAAATCAAAGAACTATGAGATGTGATGAGGCTTGAGGTGATTCCCCAAGACCTTCATATGAGAGGGATGTGAGGTGATCTCCCATATTCCTAAATTAGAAAACATGAGGTGATTACCCATATCATGAGATGATGAACATGAGGTGATTACCCATGTCATCTGAAGATGAATGTGAGGTGATTACCCTAAATATATAATTTCTAGAGCAAGGCAACAGGTGAATACCCATTAGCCTTTATAATGTGATGTGGAGGCGAATACCTATATCATATCATGTTGGACATGGAGGAGAATACCTATGATCCTTATAATGTGATGTGGAGGCAAATACCTATATCATATCATGTTGGAAATGGAGGGGAATACCTATGATTCCTTAAAATGAACATGGAGGCGAATACCTATGTCATATAATGTGGGACATGTAGGCAAATACCTATAATTCCTAATAAGGCAAGAGGTGAATACCCATTAGCCTTCATAATGGGAATTGAGGTAAATACCCTTGTCTTGAAAACTAAAGCAAGAATAATGTGAATTATGCCATGAAAAATGAATTGTGTGGATTGTAACTTGAAAGGCCTTCCATAAGATGTATGACTAGAGGTGATTCCCCTTGTCCAGGAAAGATAAGCTAATGATGAGAATGAAAGATGATGAGCTTGAAGGATGGCCCAAGGTGGTCGACTTTGAGGAGTAAGATTAATGGAGGATTACCCATGTCTTTGTTAAGTATGCTTTGAGGTTACATCAAGGGAAGTATCGTAAGTATGTTTAACTATGATATTTTCTTATATGATGAATAATTAAATTGGATTGTGCTAAGAGTTGCCGTCCTTGATATGTATGACTAGAGGTGGATTACCCAAGTCTTGACTAAGGATAAGTAGAGGTCACTTCAAGAAGTGCTCCTCCTATGTTTATATGTTATAATGATCTATGAGCATTGATTATGCTTATGACTTATGTTGTTATCTCTTATGCTTATGGTATATGTCTTATGTTGACTAATGCCTATGATGATGATTTATGATAGCTATCATATTTAGTACATATTTGTACTAACGCATACTCTTGCCTACATTCTTATCAAATGTAGGGTCCGATGATATTGGCTTCCATCCCCGTGGCTAGGATCTTTGTAGAAGCAAGGATTGAAGTTTTGGTGAGTCCTCATATTATTCGAGGAGATAACCACAATGTTCTTATGTCTTTAATTTTATGTTTAGAACTATCGTATGGGCTGCGTCCCAAAGATATTCATGTTTTAGATGGTTTGAGACAAGTGTACTAGACTTCCGCTCATTTTATAAAAGACTTTGATGTTATGGAAAATGTTTTAAATTTCCGCTAAATTCTATTATTTTATGTTATGAAAGCTAAGTGGCTTGTATGAGGTCCTTTGGGGTCTTGTACGCCATGTTACATCTAGGGTGTACCCCTGGGTCGTGACACCACCAGTACACTATGCTCCAATGGAGCCAATCATCGAGGTGTCTGTAACAACCCAGAAACTAGTAGGCTTAACTAGAGCTTGTCGTATAAGTTAGATTCATAAAATTTGCTTCACGAACTTGGAATGAAGGGTTTAGGGGTTAAACGTCAAGGTACGACCCCCCAAGGACCAACCAAGGGTCCTTGAGGATGACCCTAAAGTCTACCACAAAACTTCCCAAAAAGTGACCCACGGATGGGGACATACGGGGAGTAGGTCCATCCACCCCTCGTGGGTGAGCTTCGTAGCTCGAGCCCCATTTCAACAAGCTGCAGACCATGAACCACGCCCAACTAGGATGGGCCATGGTCCCACCCACGGTCCGTGGGTCCTGGGTCATGCCTGCAAGCTGTCCCAAAGTCGGCCAAGGTAAGGGGTAGTTTAGGTAATTCCTATTCTAGTTTGTGTGATGTGAGGTCGTTTTATATTGTTTTAATACACCTATATAACTGTTTTTATGTCATTAACCAACCCATTCACTTCATAAAATCCCTAACCCAAAATCATAACTAACTTTCCTCCAAATATTTCTCTCTCTAGAATTTCAAGGAAGAAGAAGAAGAAGGTGAAGGCTAGGGTTGAAGAATCATGCTTTTCTCCTCAAATTCATGGTAATTATTCATCAAGGTATGGTAGCTCTTCACCTATGGGTAGCCTTCACCCATAGAGCCCCTTCAAAACCCCTAATTTAAAAGTTAGAAAACCCAAAAGTTAGGGTTTGACTTCCATCTCATGGATTACTTTCAAATTCATTTTTAAAGGTTGAATTATGTTTTTTGCTGGATATATTGATTATTTTATATGATTTTAAGTTGAATTCCTTGAGAATCCATGAATTACCCTATTTTCTCAAATTGGATCTTAAAGTGTGGGTATTGATTGATGCTAGTAGAATGTTATAGAATTATGAATGTAATGAATTGATTACTTTAATTATGTTATCATCCATGTCTAATGTAGTAATTCTAGATGTGTTGATGAATTTTGATCCGTTGTCCTTGAAGGGAAAAGTATAAGAATTATGCATGATTATGAGATTTATGTGTGTGCTTTAAGAACACCTTGAGAGTGAGGTGTCCATGATTATGATAATGTTGTTGTGTTGATTGAAAGGCTATTCTCAATTGTACACTTATGAATGGAGTATGAATGAAGTTTCTATGATTATGATAATGATGATGTGTTGATTGAATCGCTATTCTCAATTGTACACTTATGAATGAAGATGACATGTTGTGAAAGGTTTTCTCACAATATGGGGATTCTTAGGTTGAAAGGCTATTCTCACCTATTGAATCTATGAGCTATATTATGAATGATGTGGGATGGAGATGGATGCCCTCACATGAGTTGAGGCGGGGTATCTAGTAGCAATCTCCATATCCCATATCTTCCATAATAATTAACTAAAGTAATGAAATGTTAAGAACTCCGTGGGGAATAATTCTAAGCACCGAGTGGATATTGATTGAGATGGAAACTCATACGTGAGTTGATGCGGGATTTCTCGTAGCAATCTCTTGATATGGATGCCCTCACGTTAATTGAGGTGGGGTATCTAGTAGCAATCTCCTTATCCCATAACTATGTGCCCTCATAGGTTATTAGCTAGTGGATCCACCTATGCTAAGGTTAGCGGTTCTACGTTAGGCAAGTAGACCAACCCTTTCGGTGTGGGAGACACCGGATTCCATGATTTGCTCACATGGTCTATTTCATATAAGGCTTACCCCCACAATAAATGGTTATGAACTATGGCATCTCAAGAATGCACTACTTAGTGTGGGTGGGGGTATGGGACTTCATCCATGCATTGCACAAGTAGGCTTTGACAGTCGTTATGGTGTTGTCCTTTTATGTTATGATGATTTGTGAAGTGAAGTATGCTTAATGTGGATTGTTGCTAAGACTTGCTTTCCTTAATATGATATAGTAAATGTGAAGGTTTCCTTGTTTATGAGTAATAACTAAAGATGAGATCAAATAATGGTAAGTATGATTATGGTGGCCTAAAAGTGGTACTTAGTGTAGATGGGATTATGGGATCTTTATCTATGCATTGCACAAGTATAACTTAGGGTTACTTCTGAGATGGTTCTATTATGCTATGATGATCTATATGTTGAAAATTCTTGTGACTTATGCTTTTATACTAATGTGCATGATGATTCTCAAACTTGGCAAAGTGCATGTTTTTCAACTAAAAGGTCCTTTTAGCATGGTTTAAACATTTTATTCATGGCTATCATACTTAGTGCATCTTTGTACTAAACCATATTTTCTACATTTTCTATAAGTGTAGGTTTTGGTTCTTAAGGTGGTCTTCTAGTGGCTGAAGCTTGGATCGACTATTCTCTTAGCTTGTGGTTAGTCCTCATGATTCGAGGACGTATGAGTCATTTGTAGTTCCTTTCTAGTTATTTCATTTTCGGACTATATTGTAAGGGTTGTGTCCCTATTTGATTCAAAGATTGTATTAGATGGCTAATTGAGACAAGTCTACAATTTCGCTTGCTTTTATAAAAAGACTTCGATTGTATGGATAAAATTTTAAAATTACGCATCATTTCTTTTATCTTATGTTATGATATGCTAAGGGCTTGTATGAGACCCCTTCGGGGTTGAGTACGCCGTGTTACATCTAGGGGGTACCCCTGGGTCGTGAAAAACTTGGTAATCAGAGCACAAGGCTTAGAATGATTCTAGGATGATGTCTTATAAGCCACCTCTAGTGGAGTCTTATTCATAGTGTTAAGCGCACCACATTTATGAATAAGAGGCTATAAGATGTTAGGAAGCTACACTTCTTTTATTACTCTTAAATCGTGCCATATAGTTTAGCTCTATAAAGTCCCTTTCTTAATCATCCTTTTGTGTCTTCAGGATATGAATACACGAAGGGCTAACACAAGAAGAATGGAGGGTGACAATGTGAATGAGGAAGCTCGTCAAGGTAATCAAGCTCCTCAAGGTAACGAAGCTCCGATTAATCCCTCGGCTATGTCAGATGTAGAGGTTAGGTCGGCTTTTCTAATGTTGGCTCAAGCCATGAACCCTAATATGAATTCCACAGCTTCTAGATTGAGGGATTTTGCAAGAATAAACCCTCCTGAGTTTCATGGTTCCAAGGTGGGAGAGGATCCTCATGAATTTGTGGAAGAGGTTTATAAGATAATTGATGCCATGGGGGTGACTTCGGTAGAGAAAGCAGAGCTAGCCGCTTACCAATTAAAGGATGTTGCTCAAGTTTAGTATACTCAATGGAAGAGAAATAGGCCGGTAGGAGTGGGTCCCATAGATTGGGAGGTGTTTAAGAAAGCATTTCTTGATAGGTTCTTTCCCCGAGAGTTAGCATGAGTGTTAACGAGTATGCCTTGAAATTTACCCAACTATCCAAGTATGCTCCATCTATGGAGGTGGATCTGAGGGATGAGATGAGTAGGTTTTTGACGGGTGTGTCCGACTTAGTTGGAGAAGAATGTCGTACGTCAATGCTCCATGATAACATGAATATCTCTAGGCTTATGGTGTATGCCTAACAAATTTTATGTATTATTGTTTCATGCATGATGGGATGCTAGTCTTGAGTCTTTAATTCCGTAAGGTGTCTAGATCATCATTCAAGAACGAATGTTCCCAAGAGGGAGATAATGTAACAACCCGGAAACTAGTAGGCTTAACTAGAGCTTCTCGTAAAAGTTAGAGTCGTAAAATTTTCTTCTCGAACTTGCAATGAAGGGCTTAGGGGTTAAACGTCAAGGTACGACCCCCCAAGGACCAACCAAGGGTCCTTGAGGAGGACCCTAAAGTCTACCCCAAAACTGCCCAAAAAGTGACCCACAGATGGGGACCTATGGGGCGTAGGTCCATCCACGCCTCATGGGTGAGATTCGTAGCTCGACCCCATTTCAACAAGCTGCAGACCATGAACCACACCCAACCAGGACGGGCTGTGGTCCCACCCACGGTTCGTGGGTCCTGGGTCATGCTTGCAAGCTGTCAAAAAGTCGGCTAATTCCTATTCTAGTTAGTTTGATGTGAGATCATTTTATATTGTTTTAATACACCTATATAGGTGTTTTTAAGCCATCAACCAACCCATTCACTTCATAAAATCCCTAACCCAAAACCGTAACCAACTTTCCCCTAAATATTTCTCTCTCTAGAATTCCAAGGAAGAAGAAGAAGAAGGTGAAGGCTAGGGTTGAAGAATCAAGCTTTTCTCCTCAAATTCATGGTAATTATTCATCAAGGTATAGTTGCTCTTCAACTATGGGTAGCCTTCACCTATAGAGCCCCTTCAAAACCCCCAATTTCAAAGTTAGAAAACCCAAAAGTTAGGGTTTGACTTCAATCTCATGGATTCCTTTCAAATTAGGTTTTAAAGGTTGAATTATGTTTGTTTATGGATATATTTATAATTTTATATGATTTTAAGTTGAATTCCTCGAGAATCCATGAATTACCCTATTTTCTCTAATTAGATCTTAAAGTGTGGGTATTTATTGATGCTAGTAGAATGTTATAGAATTATGAATGTAATGAATTCATTACTTGAATTATGTTATCATACATGTCTAATGTAGTAATTATAGATGTGTTGATGAATTATGATCCATTGTCCTTGAAGGGCAAAGTATGAGAATTATGCATGATTATGAGATTTATGTATGTGCTTTAAGAACACCTTGAGAGTGAGGTGTCCATGATAATGATAATGTTGTTGTGTTGATTGAAAGACTATTCTCAATTGTACACTTATGAATGAAGTATGAATGAAGTTTCTATGATTATGATAATGATTATGTGTTGATTGAAAGGCTATTCTCAATTATACACTTATGAATGAAGATGACATGTTGTGAAAGGTTTTCTCACAATATGGGGATTCTTAGGTTGAAAGGGTATTCTCACCTATTGAATCTATGAGTTATCTTATGAATTATGTGGGATGGAGATGGATGCCCTCACTTGAGTTGAGGTGGGGTATCTAGTAGCAATATCCATATCCCATTTCTTCCATTATAATGAACTAAATTAATGAAATGTTAAGAACTCCGTGGGGAATAATGCTAAGCATCGAGTGGATATTGATTGAGATGCAAACTCATACGTGAGTTGAGGCGGGGTCTCTAGTAGCAATCTCTTGAGATGGATGCCATCACGTGAGTTGAGGTGGGGTATCTAGTAGGAATTTCCTTATCCAATAACTATGTGCCCTCATAGGTTATTAGCTATTGGATCCACCTAAGCTAAAGTTACGAGTTCTACCTTAGGCAAGTAGACAAACCCTTTCGGTGTGGGCGACACCGGATTCCATGATTTGCTCACATGGTCTATGTCGGATAAGGCTTACCCCCACAATAAATGGTTATGAACTATGGCATCTCAAGAATGCACTACTTAGTGTGGGTGGGGGTATGGGACTTCATCCATGCATTGCACAAGTAGGCTTTGACAGTCGTTATGGTGTTGTCCTTTTATGTTATGATGATTTATGAAATGAAGTATGCTTAATGTGTATTGTTGCTAAAAATTGCTTTCCTTAATATGATTTAGTAAATGTGAAGGTTTCCTTTTCTATGAGTATTAACTAAAGATGAGATCAAAGAATGGTAAGTATGATTATGGTGGCCTAAAAGTGGTACTTAGTGTAGATGGGATTATGGGATCTTTATCTATGCATTGCACAAGTATAACTTAGTGTTACTTATGAGATGGTTCTATTATGCTATGATGATCTATATTTTGAATATGCTTGTGAATTATGCTTTTATACTAATGTGCATGATGATTCTGAATCTTGGAAAAGTGCATGTTTTTCAACTAAAAGGTCCTTTTAGCATGGTTTCAAGATTTTATGCATGGCTATTATACTTAGTGCATCTTTGTACTAACCCATATTTTCTACATTTTTATATGAGTATAGGTTCCGATTCTTAAGGTGGTTTTCTAGTTGTTCAAGCTTTGATCGACTATTCTCCTAGATTGTGGTTAGTCCTCATGATGTGAGGACGTCTGAGTCATTTGTAGTTCCTTTCTAGTTATTTAATTTTCTGACTATATTGTTAGGGATGTGTCCCTATTTGATTCAAAGATTGTATTAGATGGCTAATTGAGACGAGTCTAGACTTACGCTTCCTTTTATAAAAAGACTTTGATTGTATGGATAAAGTATTAAAATTTTGCATCATTTCATTTATCTCATGTTATGATATGCTAAGGGCTTGTATGAGACCCCTTCGGGGTTGAGTACGTCGTGTTACATCTAGGGAGTACCCCTGGGTCGTGACAGTGTCCTGAAATGAAGGCTCCATAGCCGTCTGCATCATCTCACCCTCTAAATCCTCAAGATCATCATAAACAGCTGTATCACAAGTCCCAAGCTCCTTTTAATCAGTCTCAGGAGTGTCCGACTCGTCACCATCATAAGCTAAAACAACATCTCTGATCGCAGTGGTCAGAGGGATCTCAGAAATAGCTGGCATATCTTAACTCAGATCCTCGAAAAGGTTCACAGTGCCGAAAAACATAGACAAATCAGTGGACTTGAGCTCATCCACATCACGCCTCAATCCTGCAACATCAGCATTCAAGGTCGTAACATTATCATACTAGCTACCTCCTTGCTCACATGCCTCAACTCTCACAGCAAGGGCGTCCAAGGCTATGCCATATGCAATAATCTACTCCCGGTGCTCTCGCAATTCAGCTCGGATAGGAGCTAGGGAAGCAGCAATGGCCCACTCAATCAGTCCTGGGACAGCTGCCTCGACCCGAGAAGCACGTACCTCAGCAGATTGGGCTAGATGGGCCATCTTATCAAGTATCGCATGTGTCAACAGGAGGCAGAAAGCAGCAATAACAACAGAAGTAGTGGGAGCAGATGTAGTAGGAGAATATGAACTAGGTGTACCTGAAGGCTCACCGGCCTAAGTGGAATGAGTTGTGTCTACCTCCAGCATATCTACATCAACAACTGGGGATGTTTCCACCGGCGCGTCTCTCTTCTGCTCAGCCTCATCCCTGGTGTACTCAGCCTCAATCCTCCGAATGTCAGTAGAGGAAGTGGGAGTCACATCCACATACGTCTTTGCCACAAAGAGCTGTCTAGCTCGCCGGCACAACTCCGTGATTAGCACCAGGAATGGAAGCAATGTCTGGCTCTGCTTGGCCCTCATGGCCATCTCCTGCTCAATGATCAACCTGAGATTTAGTCTATCCAGGTCAATAATAGAACCCAACAAAGCTGCCTTTAGATGCGAGATGATGGACTAATTCTGTGATGGCATGAGGGATCTGCTAATAAATCTAAACCAGTACCTCGCAGCTACATTCAGGTCCTTTTTCTCAATCTGGACCCCTGGCTCGATCCACGACAGTTTAATGTAAAAATCAAGGGATTCAACCATCCCTTAAGGTCGTCGAGGGTTTTCTTCTAAATGTTGTCCGCCAAGAAATGTATCACATTGACTGTGCACCCCAACACCTCATTGGTATCCGAACTACTGCACTGTACCTTTTTACTTCGCACCACTATATGATCAACCAGTGCAAATGAGCTAGCTTTCTTATTGCCCTTCGGGGAAATCTTCCCCTATTCTGCATAGAATTCTCAGACCCAAGATGGTATAGAAGAGACTCAAGGCTGTGTAAACCTCTCAAATTTGTGGAACCGAATGGTGTCCCAAACAGCTGGATACATGTACACTTCCCCATCAGTGGACAGCCTATTCTCTTCCAAAATGGTCCTCAACCCGGCCGCCTTTAACTTGTTCATTAAATTCGGTGGAGGTTCCTGTACCGGGGGCACTGGTGGTACCTACTCAGCTGTCTATGCTGGAGGTGGAGGAGGTATTGGAGTGATTGAGAGTCTAACCGGATCACGTAGAGCTTTGGAGCGCAACTCAGCCCATCTCCGCTGAAGTTTTTGGTCATCCTCAGGCTATGACTCATAGGATGGAGTTCTAGACCCAGCCTTCTCCTCTACGTCCGATTGAGATGTAGTAAGATGGGTGTCGTAGGCATCCATGCTGTCAGAGCTAGAATTAGTCAGATTTGGCTCCGCAGGTCCCTTTCCTTTATCTACTCCGTTCCCCCCTGTCAGAAGAAGTTTGGGTTGCGTTGATCTTACAGGAGCAGCCTCCTCAGAAATGAGCAATTCACGTGTTCTTTTACGGTGTCGTTGGTTTCTTTCGGGTACTTTGGGTCTAGCCATATCTGTAAGACAATACAAATTGAACGAATGCATTAGAGGGTTAGTGAAACATCACAGTTGAAAATTGCATAAAAACACACCGAGTAGCTCGGCCAGTCGCCGAACTCATTCGGAGAGCCATAGAGGGCTCGCCAAAAGTCACAAAACAAAAATTTATAAAAGTTAGCATGAATCGGCGAGGTCCAGGGTCAATCGGAAAATCGCTGAACTTAATTGGCAAGCAAAGGGTAGCTCACCGAATATCACAGAATGATTTTCAAAAATCTAGGCTGAATAAGGGCAATCACAAAGGCATTCGATGAGTCAGCGAGTAAACTCGACGAGCACATGTATATCGCCAAATGTTACAGAGGCTAACATCTAACTTTCACGGTAAAAGAGTGATGTGAGGGGCCAGTTGGTGAACCACCGAGTCAGTCACCGAGCTCGACTACGCTTGCCGAACAGCCTCGCGTGCCAAATTTCAACCATGACCCCCAATTATCGATGCACAGCCTACGAGAACAAAATTAAAGCCCTATTCTATGCAATTAACACCTAGCCCATAACACTTCTAACCCCGGGGTACTTAGACTTTCCCCGTTTTATCTAAAATCGACCAATCAACATCTTTTTTCCTTAAGAATGACGTCACCCGATCTATCATTGGGCAAATTCAGTTGATCAATACAATTCGGGTTACTTAGACTTCACCCACACTAGACCCAACAAGCTACAACCACACACCCGCAATTTTAAGCAATTTACACACGAGTTTGAAAACATAGGAGGGTAAGCATGAAAACTAACAAGTTTGATCAATAGCCCATAGTTTAAAATCAACCAAGTACACAAGACTACGCAATAGATCTAACAATTATACGAGCATGCTTAGGAAATGGAGAGAAATTAAAGCAAGTTTGGGACACCAACCACAAAAGCAGATAGACATAAAACTCAGGCAAATATTCGAAAATAAGCATGAACTCCAATCAAGCAATGACACCCACACAAAAAATTGAAACAAAATATGATCTAAACTGAAGGTGTAAGATTTCAAGACTTGGAAATTACAAAATAAAGGAGAGTTTTTAATTTAAAATGGTTGGATGCCTTTTTGACCCTTCGGTTCACACCTCAATCAGAGAAGTCCACTTATACCGCCGATCCATTCAGCGATGCGCCGAATGGTACTTTTGCCCACCAAAATTACCAGTACTCCAACCCATTTGTTGGTAAAAAAGGTGATCCACATCGGGCTCCCCAACCAACTCGGCGAGTCGCCGAATGGGTTGTAAGCTCGCCCAATTGCCTATTTCTCCCAAACTTTAAATTTTCAACCTGCGCATCTAACCACCGTTATTCAAACAACTAAAAAATAATTAAAACTTGGGTTGCTTCCCAAGAAGAGCCTTCTTTAACATCGTGGAATGACAGAGACATGCTTTCAATCTTCATTTGTTGGGTTAACCATGGTATCATGAAGAGTCTAGGATTTTGACACATTTAGGGCTTGTTATTCATAGTATTAGTGTCCTTGATGCCTATTTTGTGCTCTAAACAGATGTTTTAATGCTAATTTGTAGATAAAAAGGCAAAAGAACAAGGCAAATACATTACCAGGCAAAAAGGAGCGAAAAAATGAAAAAGGCTGACGATAGTTAAAGCTGAGAATCGTCAAAGCCACTGAATGACTCGCCGAGTGGCACTTCAGCTCGCCTAAAGTTCCAGACTGCCAGCCCTGTAGAGAAACCAACTTGGTGATGGATTGGGACCTTCGTCGAACCGCCAAATGAGTCGGCGACACAGACTTGGATCACCTAATGTTACAGAGTCCAAGGGTTGAAGAGCTAAGGCAAGCCGGCAATGGAATGGAGCTATTGGCGCATCACTGACTTGGTCGGTGATGCTCGACTAACCTCGCCTAGTGATCCTGATCACCAAAATTTGAGAACATATAAATTTAATTTTAAACAGTAGAAAAAGAGATCCAGTTATTTCCTGAGTAATTTCTCCATTGTAGAACTTTGAGTTTTTGCTTGAGACTTTGTTTTACTTAGTTTAAGGAGTTTTCTAGTAGATTTTGAGTTTGATTTTTTATATTAAGAATTTTTTATCATTGTAAAAACGTGGATTGCAATACCCAGATTATGAAGAACGTAATTGGTATAGATTTCTTCCCTTTTATGATGTGTGGCTAAAACCCCCATTCTTGGGGTTGTGATCATGTGATTATTTTCTCTAATTAGCTTATGGGTATTGTTTTTTACTGATTTAAATGCTAATTTGAAGCAGTTTTAATTGATAGCTGTGTATTAACCCATGGATTGTAGTTGCAAATACAATTCTAACTTAGTGTTCTAGGCTTGCTTGAGAAAGAGGTTTTAGAACTAAGATTTTTTATTGATGATTGTAGTGATTGGGTTGTTGTGGGTTCAGCTCGAGAGAGTGAATCTTAAATAAATCCTACGTATATAGCTCGAAAGATCGAGTAGATAAATTGAGGGATTAGGCTGCTTATAGTGTTATGTTTGTTGAGGTTCGAGAGAACTCGCTTGAATCGTAATAGTTGTTCGAGAGAAAGCTATTGCATATATAGTCCAGCCTACCCACTAAGATTAAGCCATTGTTAGTAAATTACAGTTTCCCATATAGCAAAATTAGCCTTTAATCGATCACATCCCTGAGAATCCCTTATCTACTTGATTACTCCCCTATTTTCTATAGTTGTTAATTGACAAACCTTAAAACCCCCCACCATTTGACACTTGTTGTCAACCCTTTGGATTTAATTGAATGATTTCGATAATTTATATTCCTACAATGGTTTAAAACATGCCTTTCACATCGTAACTGAATTCTAACTTATATCACTCCCTGTGGGATCGACCCCAACTCTTTGTTGGGTTTATACTAGATTGCGATCGCCTACACCTAGTATTGGATGAGGTGTAGTTGAGCGTTTATAAAAAATGGTGCCGCTGCCAGGGAGTGGTGCTTAGAATTATCTTATTGAAGTTGGGATTGTGATCTTCTTATGTTGTAGTTGAATCGACTTACTTTGTTTTGTGTTTGTTGTTGGCTGTTTGTAAAATGTGACGAGATGAGTGTGAACGGAATAATGGTAGCCAACTTGGCCACCCAGATGACATCGGTAACATGAACGATGTCAATGAAATTCAAGTTGGTGGTGTAGGTGATATCTGGTTGCCTCCGATTGTGGGGAATGTTGCATTCCACGTGTCTAGCACGATGTTGCAACTCTTGCAAATTAAAGGACTATTAGGAGGGATAGCTCATGAGAATCTCCATGATCATATTCAGAACTTTGTGGATGTAAGTGGTCCATTCTCATTCAAAAACATCTCACAAGAGTCAGTCTGGCTCCGGTTGTTTCCTTTCTCCTTGATGGGAGAAGCAACCAAATGGTTAGCTTATCTAGCGAAAGACACAATTACATCTTGGAAAGAGCTGACTGAGGCATTCTATGCATGATTTTTCCCTCCTTCGAGGATGATGGCACTGAGAGATAATATTCAGGGTTTTAAACGTTTAGATGGTGGGCCAATCCATGAAATGTGGCTGAGATTTCATAAGTTTTTGCTTCAATGTCCAACTTATGGACTTCCAAACAACGTGTTGTTACAACACTTCTACCGGAGTCTAGACTCGGTGAACAAAGGTGTGGCTGATCAACTTGTTCTAGGAGGCATTATGCCGCAACCTTTTGAAATAACATCAAATCTCCTCGATGGTATGACCAAGATAAATAGAGCCTGGTACACTCGAGAGGATCAAGTGTCTCCTTTGACCTTTACGATGACAATGGAACAGATAGAGAAATACCAAGAGCGAGAGTAAAACATGGCCAAAATGATAACCCAATTTGAAATTTTGGCAAAAAATGTGATGGGAAGTGGGTCGAAAGCTATGAATGATGTTGGTGTTACTGAGGTGAACCCCGATGATGCACACTTTGATGCTCTATATAATGAGGAAGTGAGTTTTCCTGCAAATTAAGGAGGAGGTTTCCATCCGAACTATCCAAGGAAGAGCGAGAACTAATGTTGGAATAGAGAGCGTGATGACAGTTGGAGAGACCGTGATAGGGAATGGCGTGATCATGGGACTTACTGGAAGGAGCGTGATGGTGAAAAAGGCAGATAGGTTCCTCCTCATGAGCGTCAAAAGCCTAAAGAGGAAAGGGCTGACCCGGAGAACTGTCACACTGAAGATATGCTTGCACGAATTCTTAATAGAGTTGAAGGGTCAGACAAAGTGCTTAAAGAAATGAAAGAGGACGTCTCCACACTAAATCATATGGTTACCTCTCACTCGGTGTACATTAAACAGCTTGAAACGCAAATGGGTCAAATCTCGACTCATTTGAATCTAAGGACAAAAGGGGTGCTACCGAGTGACACCATGGCCAATCCCAAGAATGAATTTTGAATGGGTATCTTCGTCGTGCCACAACGTTAAATAAAGTGCTTCTTGGGAGGCAACCTAAGCTTTTATGCCTTTATTACTGTTGTTTAAATAATGGGTGTTGAATGTGCAGGTTGAAAATTTGGAATTTTTGGAAAATGGGCAGTTAGGCGAGCCAAAACTCCAGTCGGCGACTCGCTGAATAGGTCGGTGAGCCCGACTTGGATAGCTGTTTGAACCACCCAGCTTGTTGGAGGTTCTGTAAAACTCGATGACCTAAAGTGCTACTCGGCGCATCGCCGAGTGGGTCGGCGATGAAAGTCATGGTCGCCGACTTGTGCGCGAACTGAAGAGTCAAAAAGGCCAAATCGTTTTAAATTCAAAAACCTCCCTCATTTCATACTTTTCGACTTTTATACTTTCACAACTACATAATTTCTTACTCTCGTACTAATTTATTTGCTTTGTGTGTAGGATCGATAACTCAGGGAGAATTTTTGGATTCGTTGCTATCCTGGCTTTTCAAATTCTCTGCATCTAAGGTTGGTTTTCCGAACCCCATCTTTATATTTTGGTGAAATCGAATGAATGATCATTGTGTGGTTGTTCTCTGTGCATACTTGTGATTTGTTTAATGTGTGGTGTTAATGACCGCCCGTATTTAGTTTAAATTGATGTTAACTAGCCTTAAATTGTGAAATCCTCTTTTTTTTTTTGTTAATTTTATGGGTTGTGTTGAATTTATTGTGGGTCTAGTGTGGGTGAAGTCTGAGTAACCCCAAATTGTGCCGATTGTCGGATTTTACCCAATGATGTAGTGGTTGACGTAATTCTTAAGGGAAAAAGACGTCGATTGGCCAATTTTGGCCAAATCGGGGGAAGTCTGAGTACCCCGTGGGCATTGGTAGTATGGGTCTGAGCCTAATTGCATAGAATAATTGTTTAATTTTTTTTTCGTGGACTGCGGATTAGATTTTGAAGGTCGGGGTGAAAATCTGGCAGGTTGGACTATTCGGCGAGCTGGGTCAAGGTCTCCGAGTGGTTCGGTGTTTCACCTAATATCCCTTTGATCGCCTTTTAACTATCCATTTTGGTTGTTTGAGTTCTGTAACTTTCAGAGATATGCCTAAGATCGCCGAGTTCATTCGGCGTCTCGCTAAAAGAACCTTCTTATAGCCCTTCTGCGCCCCAAATTCTTCAAATTATTCGATAACTTTCGGTGAGCTACTTTTAGTTCGCTGAATAGTGTCAGCGATTTACCGAATGGCCCTAGACATTGCCGACCTATGCTTATTTTTTAAAGAATTTAATCTGGAACTTTCGGCGAGCCCGACTTGGCTTGCGGAATGGGGTCGGCGACTCGCCGAACGGTTCGGCAAGTCTTCCACCAACTATTACACTTTGATTTTTTTATGAACTAAGTCCAACATTTTCAAAATTGTTTTGAAGGTATGGCTAGACCTAAAGTCGCAGGAAGAAATCAATCACCCCAAAAGCGGGCTAGAGGGATAGTAATTAATGAGGAGGTTGCAGCCTCCCGGGCCACGGTATGCAAAATTCCTCCAAAAGGGGGAAAGGGCAAGGGCAAAGACCTGTACAACCCACACCAGCGGAGGCGAGCTCCGACAGTGAGGGCGTCTATGCCACTCACCTCACACATCTGGTAATGAGGACCATTATGAGCACAGTTCTCCGACTTCTGCTTCTGAGCCGGAAGATGATCAGCTCCTACAAGCTAGGAGAGCGGAGCTACGCTCCAAGGCAATAAACGATCCATCTCAGATCCAGTGCCTCCTATGCCTCCTCCTCCTCCAGCTCCAGCTCAGGCAGTAGTGCAGGCTCCACCTATTCAAGCTCATCCTCCCCGATCACTCAACAAACTAAAGGCTCAGGGTTTGAGGACCATTCTTAAAGAGAAGAGGTTATCTACTGACGGTGTGGTAGACTGGTACCCAGAAGTGTAGAGCACCTTGAAGTTCAACAAGTTTGAAACATTCACAAAGCCCCAGGGCCTTTACATTCCTACTTGGGTCTAGGAGTTTTATTCGGCATAGAGGGAATTGGGGCAAAAGGTGAAGAAGAAGGACAACGCCTTAAAGTTGGTCGATTATGTAGTAGTGCATGGCCGAAAGGTCAAGTGTAGCAGCTCAGATATAAATGATGCACTCGGATGCACAATGAACTTCATGTACTACTACATTGACAAGATAAGGAAGAATACCCTCGATGATTTAAATGGTTGGCTAGCACCTCTGATATCTAATGTGACGCCGAGGTGGATTGAGGCCGGTGTGCCGATTGAGAAGAAAGACCTGAACGTGGCTGCCAGATACTGGTTCAGGTTCATTAGTAGAACCATTATGCCTTCACAGAACGAGTTGATCCTCCAGCATCCGAAGGTTGCTTGTTTGGGCTGTATCATGGATCGGGAGAAGCTAAACTTTGGTTTGCTCAGTGAGCAAGAGATGGCCATGAGGGCCAAGTAGAGTCAAACTTCTCTCCCCTTTCCGATGCTAATCACTGAGTAGTGTAGGCGGGCCCGTGTTCTGATGCTTGAGAAGATGGATGTGGAAGTGACTCCAGCTTCTTCTACTGACATTCGATGGAGCGAGGCCGAGTAGATGAAGGATGAGGCCGACAGGAGGAGAGCTACACCGGTGGATACGTCCCCGGTAGTCGATGTTGATATGTTGCCGACTGAGGCAATACTTCCTCCTCAGGCCAGTGATCCTACAGGTACCTCTGGCCCCTCTACTTCTACACCCTCAGGTTCATCTACTGTACCTCCTAATTCTTTTATTACTGCTTCCCGACCCCCTATCACCCAGGCCATGCTATACAAGATGGGCCATCTGGCTTAATTTGTTGATGTGCGTGCCTCCTGGGTAGAGGCCGCTACACCTGGGTTGATAGAGTGGGCGATTGCTACTTCCTTGGATTCGATTAGGGCTGAGATGAGAGAGCATCAGGAGTGAATTGATGGCCACAATTTAGCACTGTATGCCATTACTGTGAGGGTAGAGGCCCTTGAGTAGGGCCGGGGTGATGCTGTTGCTCTGACGGCCTTGAAGGTCGATGTTGTTGGGTTGAGGAAGTATGTCGACGAGCTGAAGTTGACTGATTTATCTATGTTCTTCGGCACAGTTGATATCCCCAACATCCCGAGCACTGATGCTCCAGCCAGTTCTGAGATTTCTTTGGCTTCTACGACCGGAGATGTTACTAGAGCTGATGATGCAGATGTAGAGTCTGAGGCTGAGACTGATGAGGAGGAGCTCGGTGTTAGAGACACCGCTATGTATGATAACTTTGTGGTCCTTGAGAAAGCCATGGTTGAGACAGTTGTGCAGGCCTCTTTGAGAGACACATTGATGGTGGGCTACAATGGAGCCAAGGATGATGGTTCACCAGGCATTGATGCCCAGACAGATGGAGTCACTTACATGCAGAGTTCACCTGGGCTTACCCTGGAAAGATGATTCTTTTTTACTCCCTTTCTGTTATTTTTAGACTGTTTTTCTATTTCTTTGCATTTGAGGACAACTGCTAGTGTATTTTGGTGGGGTGAGGTATTTACATACCTACCTCTTTTGGGCTCTTTTGTAGATATTTGTTGTTTTGTTTTGTGAATGATGGATCTTTTCTTATGTTGATTTATATATTGTGTTGATCCATTGTGTTTGTTCTTTCTTTTGAATCGCTAATGGTTTTGAACCGATTTTAAAAATTGCCACCTCTTGATGAGTTTGATTGTGGTTGTTCTCTTACAATTTTGATTGTCGGTTGTGATCAATACTGATGACTTGAATAGTGCTCTCAATTGAACGATATGAGCGTGCGGCTTCGATGAGGCAAATTGAGTTACATAGGTCATATGTGAACTCCTAGCATCTCATTGTGACTAGTCGGTTGTTGGGTTGATCTAATGTGATGATCACCGCACGCTAGCTAAAAAATATAGAGTCTTGTTTGATGATTGTGTCAAATGCCATGTGAGGTAAGGTTGTCTTGAACTATTTGCTTGATGATACCTAGAACTTGCCCTGTTAGTCCCATTGATTGATGTAATAAAACAATTGAAATTATCTAGGCACAATTTGTGAAGAGTGAACCAAAAATTGATATTATACCTCTTTGTGGCAACCTTGTGAGAGTGTGAACCTAGCTTGGCACCCTTTGAGCCTATCCTTTTTCTTTGGAAGAAACTTGAACAACTTTGACCTCTTTGTCCCATCACCTATAACCTTCATGAAGTATTGGTTCGTTTGAATAGCCAACTTAGGCCAAAAGCCTAAGTTAGGGGTGTGGTGAAAAAGGATGAAAGTCAAGAAATGTATAAATACCCCTTGATGGATGGTTTTGAATAAGATGAAATCCCTCCATGTAAAAAAAAGAGAAAGAAAAGAAAAAGGTGAAAATTGAAAAAGATTGAAAAAAGGTAGAGTTGTGAAATAAAACTTGTGAAAGGAGCAAAATAAATGGCGTATCCTATGAGTCATGCTTAAATGAATAATAGTGTGGATTGTGAACATCATAGAGTCTAAAAGAGAAGGAGAAAAATGTGAATTTCAAGCCATACTTCATGAAGGTAAAAACCACTAAACCAAAATGACATACCTTTACACTCGGCCCTAATAAAAACCTTGACAGAACTTTTTGATCTTGAGCGAGCTGAAAATAATGTTGATTGGAAAATAAGTGCACGCCTATGGGTAGAGTCATGCATGTGTTTATCTTTGGGAGTGTGAGAGTTGTTTTTTGATTCTGATATTCTAAATTGTTGATGAAACTTGTGTGAATATGGAATCATTCTTGGTGTGAGGGCATTTGAATGCTTTTGTTGAGCTTGAATTTGCATTTGAAACAAGCATTGTGAGCTTGAGTTTTATTTGATGATGGTGAGTCACAGTTTGAAACTTAGAGTGCACAATTAAATATTGTATGTGTAGTTTAAGCCTCTTGTGTGCATTCGTGTTGAGACTTGAGTAGCACTGTTTGTAGGCATCCTTATTGAGCTGATTGATCTTGTGCTTTACTTAAGGACAAGCAAAAGTTTAAGTTCAGGGTGTGGATCAGTCTGGGATTTCGACTCATTTAAGGCTTTTTATTCATAGTATTAGTGTCCTTGATGCCTATTTTATGCTCTAAACTGATGTTTTAATGTTAATTTGAAGATAAAAAGGTAAAACAGCAAGGCAAGGACATTACCAGGCAAAAAAGATGAAAAAGACTGAAGATAGTAAAAGCTGAGAATCGCCAAAGCCACTCAACGACTCGCATAGTGGTACATAAGCTCACCTAAAGTTCCAGATTGCCAGCCCTGTGGAGAAACCAACTTGGCGATGGATTTGGACCTTGAGCGAACCACCAAACGGGTCGACGACACAAATTTGGATCACTTAGTTTAAGGAGTTTTCTAGTAGATTTTGAGTTGGCTTTTTTATATATTAAGATTTTTTGATCAATTTAATGACGTGGATTGCAATACCCAGATTATGGAGAACGTAATTGGTATTGATTTCTTCCCTTTTATGATGTGTGGCTAAAACCCCCATTCTTGGGGGTGTGATCATGTGATTATTTTCTCTAATTAGCTAATGGGTATTGTTGTTTACTGATTTAAATGCTGAATTGAAGTGGGTTTAATTGATAGTTGTGTATTACCCCATGGATTGTAGTTGCAAATGCAATTCTATCTTAGTGTTCTGTCTTGCTTGAGAAACAGGTTTGAGAACTAAGGTTATCGATTGATGATTGTAGTGATTGGGCTGCTTATAGTGTTATGCTTGTCGATGTCCGAGAGAACTCGCTTGAATCGTAATAATTGTTCGAGAGAAAGCTATTGCATCTATAGTCCAGCCTACCCACTAAGATTCAGTAATTGTTAGTAAATTACAATTACCCATACAACGAAATTAGCCTTTAATCGATCACATCCCCGAGAATCCCTTATCTTCTTGATTACTCCCAAGTTTTCTATAGTTGTTAATTGACAAACCTTAAGCCCCCCATTTGACACTTGTTGTCAACCCTCTGGATTTAATTGAATGATTTTGATAATTTCTATTCCTACAATCGTTAAGAACACGCCTTTCACTACGTAACTGAATTCTAACTTGTATCACTCCTTGTGTGTGGGATTTTACTAGATTGTGATCACCTACACCTAGTATTGGATGAGCTGTAGTTGAGCGTTTATCATATAACTCGGTAAACCTCTTTTTGGTCTTGGATTCAAATGAGTAGATATTTGACCCATCTGTGTTTCCAACTATTTAATAGATACCGAATGTGAAGTAACTATTTTGTTCAGAGAAGAGACATGATGAGTCTTGGATTTAGACTCATTTAGGGCTTGTTATTCATAGTATTAGTGCCCTCAATGCCTATTTTGTGCTCTAAACTGATGTTTTAATGCTAATTTACAGATATAAAGGCAAAAGAGCAAGGCAAGGAAAGTAACAGTAAAAAAAGAATAAAAAAGATGAAAAAGGATGAAGATAGTGAAAGCTGAGAATCGCAAAAGCCACTCGGTGACTCACCGAGTGGCACTTCAGCTCACCGAATGTTACAGACTACCAGCCCTGGGGAGAAGCCAACTCAGCGATGGATCTGGATCTTCGGCGAACCGCCGAATAGATCGGTGATAGAAAATTTGATCGCCTAAAATTACAAGGTCTAAAGGATGAAGAGTTAAGGCAAACCGGCGATAGAGAGGAGCAATTAGCGGATCACCGACTAGGTCGGCGATGCTCGACGAACTCCACCTAGCGACCCTGGAGGCCAAAATATGAAAATGTATAAATTGTTTTTCATGAAATCTGGAATTTTGAGCTTTCTTGTTGGACATTACTTTTCTTAGTTTTTAGGAGTTTTTCTAGTAGATTGTTAGTTGGTTATTGGATTTCAATCTAAATTGAAGCATTGTAATGGTTCGGAGATTAATACCCAGCTTATGTAGAATGTAATTGGTATTGATTTCTTACTTTTTATTATGTGTTGCTAAAACCCCCATTCTTTGGGGTGTGATTATGTGATTATTTGCGTAAATTAGCTTATGGGTGTTGCTAATTACTGATTTGATTGCTGTTTTGAAGTGGGTTCCATTGGTAATTGAGTTTTAACTTATGAATTGTAGTTGCAAATGCAGTTCTAGGGTAGTATTCTATGCTTTCTTGAGAAAATTGA
Source organism: Solanum etuberosum (assembly GCA_029582245.1). NCBI lineage: Eukaryota > Viridiplantae > Streptophyta > Magnoliopsida > Solanales > Solanaceae > Solanum > Solanum etuberosum. The sequence goes on from JAJONR010000398.1 coordinate 128,127, forward strand.
TGATTGTAATGATTGGGTTGTTATAGGTTCAGCTCGAGAGAGTAGATAAATTGAGGTTTTGGGTTGTTCATAGTATGATGATTGTTGAAGTTCTAGAGAACTCACTGGATTCATGGTAGTTGATCGAGAGATGGTTATTACATCTAAAGCCTAGCCTACCCACTAAGATTTAGCGACTTTTTGTAATTAATAATCACCCGTATAGCTAAATTTGCATTTAATCGATCACATCCCCAAATATCCTTTTTCTACTTGATTACTCCCCTGTTTTTAGTAGTTGTTGATTAACAAACCTTACCCCCCCCCCATTTGACCGTAGTTGTAAACCCCTTTGATTTACTTCAATGGTTTCCATAATTTCTATTCCTACAACCAATTAGAACACGGTTATAACTTTGTATTTGAATTCTCTACTGTAACACTCCCTGTGTGATCGACCCTAACTCTTTATTGGGTTAATACTAGATTGCAACCGCCTACACTAAGTATTGGATGAAGTGTAGTTGAGCGTTTATCAAAAAATGGCGCTGCTGCCGGGGAGTGGTGTTTACAATTCTCTTATTGAAGTTTGGATAGTGCTCTTTTTGTGTTGTAGTTGAATCGACTTACTTTGTTTTGTGATTGTTTTTGGCTGTTTGTGAACAGGTGATGAGATGTGTGAACGGAAGTAACGGTAGCCAACTTGGCAACCAAGATGACATCGGTAACATGAACGATGTCAATGACATTCAACTTGGTGGTGTAGGTGCTATCTGGTTGCCTCCGGTTGTGGGGAATGTTGTATTCCATGTGACTAGTACGATGCTGCAATTTTGCAGATGAAAGGCTTATTCGGAGGGCTAGCTCATGAGGATCCCCATGACTATATTTAAAATTTTGTGGACGTATGTGGTCCATTTTCATTTAAGAGCATCTCACAATAGTCAATCCAGCTCTGATTGTTTCCTTTCTCTTTGACGGGATGAGCAACCAAATGGCTAGCTGATCTACCAGCGGAGACAACTACATCTTGGGAAGAGACCGAGGAATTTTATATAAGATTTTTCCCTCCTTCGAGGATGATGGCATTGAGAGATAATATTCAGGGTTTTAAACATTTAGATGGTGAGCCAATCCATGAAACGCGGCTGAGATTTAAGAAGTTTTTTCTTCAATGTCATACTCAAGAACTTCCAAACAACGTGTTTTTACAACACTTCTACCAGAGTCTAGACTCAGTGAACAAAGGTGTGGCTGATCAACTTGTCCGAGGAGGCATTATGCAGCAGCCTTTTAAGATAGCGTCAACTCTCCTTGATGGGATGACGAAGATAAACTGAGCTTGGTATACTCGGGAGGATCAGATGTCTCCTTTGAATTTTAGGATGACAAAAGAACAAATAAAAAAAGACCAAGAGCGAGATGAAAACATGGCTAAAATGATAATCCAAATGGATTTTTTGTCAAAACACGTCATGGATAGTGGTTCGAAGGCCGTGAATGTTGTTAGTGTTAGTGGGAGAACCCCGATGATGCACACTTTGAGGCTCTATATAATGAGGTAGTAAGTTTTCTTGCAAATCAAAGAGGAGGTTTCTGTTTGAACTATCGAAGGCCAGGTGGAAATCTAGGTTTAAATAGAGAGCGTGATGACGGTTTGAGAGACCGTGAAAGGGAATGGCATGACTGTGGGACTAACTGGAAGGAACGGGATGGTGACAAATAGAGATATGTACCTCCCCGTGATCGCCAAAAGTCTAAAGAGCAAAGGACTGACCCGGAAAAGTTCAGGACTAAGGATATGCTTGCACGTATTCTCAATAAAGTGGAAGGGTCGGACAAGGTGCTTAAAGAAATTAAGGAGGACGTCTCAACTCTAAATCAAATGGTGACTTCTCACTCGGTGTCCATTAAACAGCTGGAAACACAAATGGGTCAAATCTCGACTCATTTGAATCCAAGGCCAAAAGGGGGATTACCGAGTGACGCGATGGTCAATCCCAAAAATTAATCTTGAATGAGTATCCTCTTTGTGCCTTGACTTTAAATAAGGCACTTCTTGGGAGGCAACCCAAGTTCTTAAGCTTTTAATATTGTTGTTTGAATAACTGGTGTTTAATGTGCAGGTTGAAAGTGTTTGAAATTTTGGGAAAAAGAACATTGGGCGAGCCCATGTACCAGTCGGAGACTCGACGAACAGGTCGGTGAGCCCGATCTTGATCCCCGTTTAAACGAGCTAGCTAGCTAGATTTTCAGTAAAACTTGGCGGGCTAAAGTACCATTCCGCGCATCGCCGAATGGGTTGACGACGTCAGTGACCTCACCGATCAGTGCACAAACTGAAGGATCACAAAGGGACTTAACCATTTTTAAATTCAAAACTCTCCCTCATTTCATACATTTCGACTTCTAAACTTTCAAAACCGCACTTTAGATTTTAGTTTTCCTATTTTTTGCTTTGTGTGATTTGATCGATTGCTCAGAAAGGAAAACGTTGGTACTTTGCTAGCCTAGCTTTTCAAACATCTGGTACTTTGGTACTTTGCTAGCCTACCGGATGAGTGCTGCACTGGCGGATACGTCCCCAGTAATTGATGTTGATATGTTGCCAACAGAGGCAATACTTCCCCCTCCGGCCAGTGAGCCTACAGGTACCTCTGGCCCCTCTACTTCTACACCTTTTGGTTCTCTTGTTGTACCCTCTCCTACTACTATTGTTGCTTCCTCCCGACCCCCTATCACCAAGGCCATGCTATACAACATGGGCCATCTGGTTCAGTCTGCTGATGTGCGTGCCTCCCGGGTAGAGGCTGATTTTTTTAGGTTGATCGAGCGAGCGATTGCTGCTGCTTTTGCCCCGATTAGGGCTGAGCTAAGAGAGCACATGGAGTCAATAGAGGCTTAATAATTTGCACTGGATGACCTTACGGTGAGGGTAGAGGCTTGTAAGCAGGGCCGGGGTGATTATGATGTCGTGACAGCCTTAAAGGCCGATATTGATGGGCTCAGGAAAGATGTTGACGAGCTGAAGTCCACTGACCTATTGATGCTATTCGGCACAGTAGAGATCCCTGACGTTCCGAGTACGTAGTACCTGAGAAGTTCAGAGATTCCTCCAGTTACTATGACCGACGAAGTTGCTATGGATGTGGTTGAGGTTGAGACCGATGAGGAGGAGCTGGGTGTTCGTGAGACAGCCATGTATGATTATTTGGAGGACCTTGAGGGTGCGATGGTCCAGTCGGTTTTGAAGGCGTCTTTGAGAGATACCTCAATGGTGGGCTCCAGTGGAGCCAAATATGTTGATGAGCCGGGCACAAATGCCCCGACAGATAGAGTCACTGACATGTAGAGTTCACCCCAGGCTTATCCTGGCAGGATGACCCAATTGACTCCCTTTCTGTTATTTTTAGACTGCTTTATTAATTTTGTGCATTTGAGGAAAATTGCTAGTTTAGTTTTGCGGGGTGAGGTATTTCCATTCCCACTTCTTTTGGGCTGCTTTAAGGATTCTTTTTGTTTGTGAATGTCGGTTTTGGTCTATATATATGTATTGTTTGTGATCCATTGTGTTGATCCTCTATTTTGAAATGCAAATAGTTTGAAACGAATTTTAAAAATTGCCACCTCTTGATGTGTTTGAATGTGGTTGTTCTCTTGCAATTTCGAGTGTCGGTTGTGATCAATACCGATGACTTGAATAGTGCTCTCGATTGAATGATATGAGTGTACGGCTCTGATGAGGCAAATTGAGTTACATAGGTCATATGTGAACTCCTAGCATCTCATTGTGACTAGCCGGTTGTTGAGTTGATCTCTTGTGATGATCGTTGCACGCTAGCTGAAAATTGTAGGGTCTTGTTTGATGAATGTGTCGAATGCCATGTGTGGTGAGGTTGTCTTTAATTATGTGCTTGGTAATACCTAGAACTTTCCCCGTTAGTCGAATTTATTGATGAAAGCAAGCAATTGAGATGATCTTAGACACAATTTCTGAAGAGTCAACCAAAAATTTATCTTATATCTCTTTGTTCACCTTCGTGGAGTGTGAACCTAGCTTGGCACCATTTGAGCCTAGCTTTTTCTTTGGAATAAACTTGATCAACTTTGACCTCTTTGACCCATCACCTATAACCTTCATGAAGTATTGGTTCGTTTGAATAGCCAACATGATCCTTCAAGAAGTGTGAAAAATCTGCCCTTGAAGGATCATGTTGGAAAGGATGGAACCCTCCATGTAAAAAAAATGAGAGAAAGAATAGAAAAAAATGTGAAAATAGAAAAATATTGAAAAAAAGAAGAGTTTGTGAAATAAAGCTTGTGAAAGGAGCAAAATAAATGGGGTATCAAATGAGTCATGCTTAAATGAACAATAGGGTGGATTGTTAACATCATAGAGTGTGAAAGAGAAGGAGAAAAAGTGAATTACAGGCCATACTTCATGAAGGTAGAAGTCACTAAACCAAAATGACCATACCTTTACACTCAGCCCCGTTACAAGCCTTGTAAGACCTTTGTGATCTTGGATGAGATGGAAATAATGTTGATTTGAAAATAAGGGCAAGCCTATGGGTAGAGTCGTGGGTGTGTTTATATTTGGGAGTGTGAGAATTGTATTTGAATCCAGATTTTTGAATTGTTGATGAATTTTGTGTTAGCATGGAATCGTTCTTGGTGGGAGGGCATTTGAATGCTCTTGTTGAGCTTGAATTTGCATTCGAAGCAAGCATTGTGAGCTTGAGTTTTATTTGATGATGGTTAGTCACAGTTTGAAACTTAGAGTGTACGATTGAACATTGCATGCGTAGTTTGAACCTCTTGTGTGCATTCGTGTTGAGTCTTGAGTACCACTGCTTGTACACATCCTTCTTGAGCTAAGTGAGCTTGAGTTTTACTTGAGGATAAGCAAAAGTTTAAGTTGGGGTGTTGATGAGTCTGGGATTTCGACTCATTTAGGACTTGTTATTCATAGTATTAGTGTCGTCGATGCCTATTTTGTGCTCTAAACTGATGTTTTAATGCCAATTTGCAGATATAAAGGCAAAAGAGCAAGGCAAGGACAGTACCGGGCAAAAAGGAGAGAGAAACCTGAGAATCTCCAAAGCCACTCGACGACTCACCGAGTGGCACTTCAGCTCCCCAAATGTTACGGATTACCAGCCCTGGGGAGAAGCCAACTCAGTGATGGATCTGGATCTTCGGTGAACCGTCGAATGGATCAGTGATAGCATATTTGATCGCCTAAAGTTACAAGGTTTGAAGGATTAAGAGTTAAGGCAAGTCGGTGATGCAGAGGAGAAATTGGCGCATCGCCGATTGGGTGGGCGATGATCGACTAACTCCATCAAGCGACCCTGGAGGCCAAAATGTGAAACATATAAATTGTTTTTCAAAAAGGGAGAAGAGAATCCTCTCATATCCTGACTAATACTACCATTGTGGAATTTTGAGCTTTACTCTTGGACATTACTTTTCTTAGTTTTTAAGAGTTTTTCTAGTTGATTTTGAGTTGGGTTTTGGATTTCAAGCTAAATTGAAGCATTGTAAATGTTCAAAGATTATACCCAGCTTATGGAAAATGAAATTGGTATTGATTTCTTACTTTTTATGAAGTGTCGCTAAAACCCCCATTTTGGGGGGTGTGATTATGTGATTATTTGCTTAAATTAGCTTATGGGTGTTAGTAATTACTGATTTCATTGTTGTTTTGAAGTGGGTTCCATTGGTAATTGAGTTTTAACTTATGAATTGTAGTTGCCAATACAGTTCTAGTCTAGTATTATATGCTTGCTTGAGAAAGAGGTTTTAGAATTCAGATTACCAATTGATGATTGTAGTGATTGGGTTGCTAGGGGTTCAGCTCGAGAGTGTGAATCTTAATCTGATCCTACCTAACTAGCTCGAGAGTGTAGATAAAATGAGGTTTTGGGTTGTTCATAGTATGATGCTTGTTGAGGTTCGAGAGAACTCACTTGATCATGATAGTTGATCGAGAGATGGCTATTCCATCTAAAGCCTACCCTACCTACTAAGACTCAGCGACTTTTGGTAATTAACAATCACCCGTATAGCTAAATTGGCAATTAATCGATCACATTCCCAAGTATCCTTTTTCTACTTGATTACTCCCCTGCTTTTAGTAGCTGTTGATTGAAAAACCTTACCCCCCAATTGACACTAGTTGTCAACCCCTTTGATTTACTATAATGGTTTCAATAATTTATATTCCTACAACCGAGTGGAACACGTTTATAACGTTGTATTTGAATTCTCTACTGTAATACTCCCTGTGGGATCGACCCCAACTCTTTGTTGGGTTTATACTATATTGCAACCGCCTATACTTAGTATTGGATGAAATGTAGTTTAGCGTTTATCAAGATGTCATCTTTCATTTCCTTTAGCACCTTGTCTGATCCTTCCACTTTGTTGACAATGCGAGCAAGCATATCTTCGGTGCGGAAATTTTCAGGATCTGCCGTTGGCTCTTTTGGCTTTTGACGCTCATGGGGAGGCACGTATCGTCATTTGTCGCCATCTCGCTCCCTCCAATTCGTACCACGGTCATGCCATTCCCTATCTCTGTCTCTCCAACCGTCATCGCGATCCCTGTTCCAACATTGATTTTCGCCAGACCTGTGATAGTTCGGTCGGCAACCACCTGTATGATTTGCCAAGAAGTGTACTTCTTCATTGTACATGGCTTCAAAGTGTGCTTCATCGAGATTAACTCCACTAACTCCGACCGCACTCACAGCCTTGGAACCACTTCCCATGACATGTTTCATCAATAGATCCATTTGGGTCATCATCTTGGCCATGTTTTCATCTCGCTCTTGGTTCTTTTTCAATTGTTCCTTTGTAATCCCAAAGTTCAAAGGAGACACCTGATCTTCTCTAGTGTACCAAGCTCGATTAATTTTTGTCATCTCATCAAGAAGGGTAGATGATATGTCAAACGGTTGTTGCATGATTTCTCCTCGAATGAGCTGGTCTGCCACACCTTTGTTGATTGAGTCGAGGATCCGGTAAAAATATTGCAATAACTCATTGTTTGGTAGTCTGTGACTTGGACATTGGAGCAACAATTTCTGGAACCTCAACCATGTCTCGCGAATGAGTCCACCATCCACTCGCTTAAAGTTCTGAATATTATCCCTCAACTTCACAATCTTTGAGGGAGGGAAAACCTTACATAAAACGCAGTGAGCTCCTTCCAAGAAGTTATTGATTCCCTTGGTAAATAGGCCAACCACTTTGTTGCCTCCCCCATTAGAGAAAAGGGAAATAAACGAAGCTGACACACTCCTGAGTAATGTTCTTGCAACAAAATGGCCCACACACATCAACAAAGTTTCGGATGTGGTCGTAAGGGTCCTCATGAGCAAGTCCTCCAAAGAGACCCTTCATTTGCAACAGCTGCAACATAGTGCTGGTCACATGAAACACCGCATTGCCCACAGTCCGAGGCAATTGAATGGCACCCACACTTCCCAACTGATCTTCATTGACATCGTGCAAATTACCTATGTCATCATTGTTCCCAAGTTGGCTAGCATTGCTCCCATTGACACTAATCTCTTCACCTATTTATGAGCAGCCAACAAAGGACACAAATAAGTTGATTCAACTACAACAAAATCAGTTCACGACTAAACTTCAATAAAAGAATTTTAAACCCCACTCCCCGGCAGCGGTGCCATTTTTGATAACGCTCAACTACACTTCATCTGATTCTAAGTGTAGGTGGTCGCTAAAAAGTATAAACCCAACAAATAGTTGGGGTCGATCCCACAGGGAGTGATACGACAAAGAATTTAGTTAAGAAGTTAAATGGTGTTCTAATCGTTTATAGATGTAGACATTTTCGCAACAATAAAGTAAATGACAAAGTTTTGACATGTCAAATGGGGGGATTTGGGTAACCAATTAACAACTACAAATAAATGGGAGTAAACAAATAGAGAGGGTTTCTAGGGAGTGTGACAAATTGAATGCCAATTTTGCAAAATGGGTGATTATTATTTACTAAAAGTCCTTGAATCTCAGTGGATAGGCTAGGCTTTGGGTGCAATAGTCATTTCTCAATCAACTATTATAAATCAAGCGAGTTCTTTCGAACCTCGACAAGCACAACACATATTAGCAGTCCATTACCTTAATCAATCTACTTTTTCAAGCTATATTTGCAAGATTGCATTCAAACCCACTTTTTCAAGGTAAATCTGTAACAACACAGTCACTACAATAATCAAATAATAATTTAACTCCAATACTTCTTTTTCAAGCAAGCTTGGGGTACTAAACTAGAATTGCATTGGCAACTACAATTCCTCAATTAAAACACAAACTATTAATTGAACCCACTTCGAATCAACAATAAAATCAGTAAATATCAACACTCATAAGAGAATTGAAGCATTCAACTACATAATCACACCCCCAAGAATGGGGGTTTTAGCCAAACATAATAAAGAACAAGAAATTGTTACCAACTAAGTTTTCCATCAGGTTGGCAAACAATCCACAAGTCTCCAAATGCTCAAATTGAAGCTAAAAGTCAAACAAACCCTAAATCTCTACTCAAAAAGTGTAAAAACAGTGTTTAGAATGTTGAAGATCAAAAACCCAAAACTAGAAAATGTGGGAACTACTTTTCTTCTTTTGAAAATTGCATTTATATGTTCCCAGAATTTCAGCATCGAAGTCACTCGGTGAAGTAATTCGGTCTTCACAAACCTGGTGAGCTATACGCCAAGTGGCCCCTTTAATCACCTTCTTGGCTTGACTTTTAACCATCTCTTTTTTGTAACTTTAGGCGATCGAGATTGAAATAGTTGATCCCTTTGACGCGTCGCAGAACCACTAATCGACTAGCCAAGTTTGTTTTGTCCATGGGCTGGCCCGCAGGAACTTTAGGAGAGCTGAAAGTCTACTCGACGACTCGCCGAGTGGCTTTGGCGAGTATGTCACGATCAAGGGGTACACCCTAGACGTAACATGAAATACAAGACCCCGAGAGGCCTCATATAAGCCACATAGCTTTCATAACATAAGATAATAGAATTTAGCAGAAATTTAAAAACATTTTTCATAACGTCAAAGTCTTTTATAAAACGAGTGGAAGTCTAATACACTTGTCTCAAACCATCTAAAACGTGAATATCTTTGGAATGCAGCCCATACATTAGTTCTAAACATAAAATGAAAGACATAAGAACATGGTGGCTCTCTCCTCGAATACTATGAGCACTCACCAAAACTTCAATCCTTGCTTCTACTAAGATCCTAGCCACGGGGATGGAAGTCAATATCGCCGGATCCTACATTTGATAATAATGTAGGAAAGAGTATAAGTTAGTACAAACATGTACAAAATATGATGGCTAGCATAAAAATCAACAAAAGCATTAGTCAACATAAGACATATACCATAATCATAAGAGATAACAACATAATTCATAAGCATAATCAGTGCACATAGGTCATTATAATGTAAGAGGAACACTTATCAAGTAACCTCAACTTATCCTTATCTAGGACTTGGGTAATTCACCTCTAGTCATACATATCAAGGAAGGCAACTCTAGGAACAATCCAAGCTACTCATACATCATATAAGAAAATCTCATATTAAAACATACTTACGATACTTCCTTGAAGTAACCTTGATTCATCATAACCATGCTACTTCGATTAGGGACTAGTCCCTCGTTAGCTATCTCTACTATTCATGGAAAATACCTCTTTACTAGTCCAAGAAAAGTCATCACAGATGAATGGTTACTATTTACCAATTCAAGGCTATCAAGCAAAATCACCTCATTATGCTAGCCCAAGCTATCATGGAAGGCATACTATCACACAAGTCCAAGCTACTCAAGGAAGGGTACTATTGCTCAATCCAAGATACCAATGAAATGGTTTGGCCTTACCAAGTCATGTAATCATGAAAGCTTTCTATTATGCTAGTTCAAGCTAACCTTTGGAAGGGTACAATTGCTCAATCCAAGGCTATCCATGAAATTTGCTACTCAAGCTACCATGCATGGTCTAGTCTTACCAAGTCAAGCTATTCATGAGGGGATCTCATATAACAATTTCAAGCTATCATAATTAAACATGCTTTGATTTATTTTAGATGAGCAAACCTTTCTCTCTAGAATCATTCTATGTGAAAAACCTTTCACATTAATACATTCATACATGCATAGAGTAGATCATGTGGGTAAAGTCCTTCCAAAACAACTCTATCTAATAGTCTACCATTAGCATATAAGCTTCTCTCTCAAAGCCCTAACAATCATAATTCGTCATATTAGCTTTACTCTCAAGGGCCTACGAATAAACAATCATAACTACATGCCTTACTCTCAAAGCAATACTTCTCATAATCATCAGATATGCCTAGATCTCAAGCCATTCTAATCACATGCTTCACTCTCAAGAAATTCTAATCATATATTCTCAATCTCAAGCAATATTGATCATAATTTATCATTTATACTTTAATCTAATTCCATTCATGTCTATATTCTTTATTCTCAAGAAATCTACAATACATATCATCAATTCTAGAAGATTATCTCTAAATTCTCAATTTCCCCTTTCATGGCATAAACCCATTTACATCAATTTCATCTTTCTAGACATGGGTTAGGCATGGGTACATGTAATTTCAGCCTAAAAACATGATTTATTATCAATTCAATCATAAACAATCATTATCCACTCAATTGGATCAACATTCATCAAGACCCACAACATTAGAAGAAACCCTAACTCAAATTGGGGATTTCATCTTCACAATTGGGGAAAACTAGGGAACTCAATGGATGAAAGGACTCTATGGATGAAAAGCTATCATACCTTGATTACAAAACCCACAAATGCTTGAGGAATGGAGATTTGGTCTTGACCCTAGCTCTGACTCTATCTTGTTCTTCAAGTTCTAGAGAGAGAAATATTTGAGAGGATGAGCTTTGGGATTCTTTTTGGGGTTTTGGAAATAATGTCTTGAATGGTGAGTTTAAAGGGTTAAAATCACTTATATAGGTGTACTAGGGTAAGTCAAAACGACCTCACATTAATTTAACTCAAACCGGAAAGTCCCAAATTACCCCCACTTGGCAGCCCACTGTCAAGGCTTCACGAGAGGCACCACGAGCCGTGGTCCTTACCACTGGCCGGGTCCTGCTCGTGGTCATGGACCAGTGGCTAGGCCATCTTTCCTTTCCCCTAAGAGTTGAAGGCATCACCACGAGCCTTCCCACGAACCGTGGTCTTCACCACATGCCGTGAAGTTGCTCGCAAAGGTGAGCCAACTTTGGGGAGCTACTGCCTAGCAACCACAGACCATACCACGGGCCGTGGTGGTTGTCGTGAAGGTGAGGCAGTGCTTGGGGAAGCTTTGGCAGCCTTGGTCCCTTCCCCTTGTCCCTTGCCCTCTTCCTTGTCTTGAACCCTCACACTAAACCCAAGTTTAGCCTACTAGTTTCCGGGTTGTTACATTATCTCCCCCTTAGGAATATTCGTCCTCGAATGACGCTCTAGACACCTCTTAAAGGAAACGACTATAGAATAGCAGCCCATCATGCATGCAACTTATCTAAATGCACACAACCAAGGAGGAACTTCATCTCCAACTAAAAATACTCAATGCAACACAAGGAAATAGGAACTACATCTAACAACCCACTATGCATGAAATCTCATAACTAATCATGTCCAAGGAGGAACTACCATCTCCGAGCTATAATATACTCAACACAATCTCATGGAGCTCATATGCAATTTGTTTCTCAAAAATCATTCAATCAAGGAGGAATCTCTCAAATCCGAGCTAAGGCATGTTCATCATTCATCTCAGGAAGTCTATAGGCAACTCATATTCAATGCCCTACAAAATAAGGAAATCAATAATATAAACTCATTTTCTTTCAAAACATAAGTTTCAATGAATATGCATAACATAAGGAAATCATGGGAACACCTAAACATAGATGACTTCAAACAAGGAGCTAACCATAGGGAACTCTCCCTTTATTCTCACTTTCTTAACTTGCCGGTCTAACATCTTAACCGGAACTCCCCCTTGGGAAGAACTTTCATCTACTCCCAAACCATCTAAGGAAACTAGGGATGTCGGATCTCCAACACACTCTTTTCAACTTAAAGACATGGAAAACCGGATGCACCGATGCCACTCATTAGGCAAAGCTAAGTCATAAGCAACCTCACCACATGTCTCAAGATCTCTTATGGGCCAAAAAAGTGGGGACTAAGCTTCTTTTTCTTATCAAACTCACTACACCCTTCATGGTGAGATGTTTCAAGTAAGGCCAAATCATAAACATTAGGAACACACAATGAATTGGTATCTAAGCACACCATCTCACCCTTGGGAGGAAGCCTCAACGGACATTCTAAGCACCGTCTCTTTCAATTCTATTAAGGTCGGATCAAGACATTGCTTAACTTTCACATTATCTAAACACCCTACTCATCCCATTATCCATGCCGCTGGAGCACTAGTCAAACCAAACGACATTACTACTAACTCATAATTATCATACAGGGTTCTAAAAGCCATCTTCGGGACATCATCATCTTTCACCCTCATTGGGTGCTACCCCGACCTAAGGTCAAACTTAGGAAGGTAACTAGCTCTTTGGAGTTGGTCAACACTTGAATTTCTCTCCCTCACCCTAACTAGGTGGTACATGAAACCCTTAGAAGTCATCTTTAAGACAAGAAATAATCCAAACTCTTGGCATAGGTTTCCGCCCTTCAACTCTCGGATAGGCTCATTCGGGAACTAACAATTGACTACACAGGTTCTACAATCAAATAGGAGCATAATAGGAGTGCAACCAAACCATCACAAGGAGGACATCAAAATCTAGAAAAATAAAAATATCTAATTAAGAAGCTTTCAACATACCGGGATCCACATCGGGAGCACACTCTTGTTCAACTCTAGCTTGAAGTGCATAGAATCGGTTTTTCTTAGGAGCATCGGAACCCGAACCACTAGGAGGAGCTTGCTTGCCCTCTCTTCCCTTAGCCTTTGCCTTAGGACAATTCCTCATTTTGTGACCACTTTCACAAAAACTAAAGCAACCCTCTATGCCGGCTAAACATCTACCCTCATGTCTCTTTCCACACCTAGCACAAGTAGGCCATAGGGATTCACTACTAATTCCTTGCGGCTTAGGGTTAGACACCCTATATTAATTATACTTAGGAGAATTGGAAGAACCTTGTCTGGAAAACCTTTATCGATTCCAAGAACGACCATGTCCATCGGACCTATCATAGGAGAGATTATCATCATCCATTCTAGACCTCTTTTTCTCCCTAGATCTCCCTTTTAGTTTCTCCTCTTCAATTTGTTGGGCAAGAGTCATAAGAAGAGCAATATCCATGTATTTAATAAGCATAGTCGTACGACACTCTTTCACTACTAGCTTGGACACACCCAACATAAATTTACTCATTCCCGACCTAGGGTCGGCCACTTGAGATGGAGCATATTTTGACAATTGAGTGAACTTTAGAGCATACTCCTTCACACTCATACTTCCTTGACGAAGGTTAAGGAACTCATGCACCTTTGCTTCCCTCATCTCAAGGGGAAAGAACCTATCAAGAAAAGCAGATTTAAACACTTCCCACTCTACGGGACCCGCTCCTACCAGCCTTGCTTCTTTCCATTGATTGTACCCCACTTGATCAACCCCCTTAAGTTGGTAAGCGGCCAATTCTGCTTTTTCTACGGAAGTAAATCCCATAATATCCAACACCTTATGGACCTCATCTATAAACTCTTGAGGGTCTTCCTCAACCTTTGAACCATAAAATTCCGAAGGGTTCATCCTAGTAAAGTCCCTCACTCTTAAGGTGGCTGTACCCACATTTAGGTTCACGGGGGCTACCACCTATCTATTGGCTTGGGCCGTAACGACTTGAGCCAACACTTGAAAAGCCGATCTAAACTAAGGATTAGTCACATTCTCATCCAAAGGGTCAATTAGAGCTTGTTTAGCTTGTGGAGGAACTTCTTGATCCACATTGTCTTCCTCATTCCTTCTAGCATTAGCCCTTGTAATAGCCTTATCCTGAAGACCATGGGGTAAGGATTAGGAGAAAGACCTTATAGAGTTAAACTCTATGGCATGACTTAGAGTAATGAAGAACTGAAGTTTCCTAAGCATCTAATAGCTTCTCATTCATAAATGTGGCACGCTTCACACTTATAAACAAGACTCTACTAGACGTGGTTTTGAGACATCCTAGCACCATTCTAAACCTTGTGCTCTGACTACCATGTTTGTCACGACCCAGGGGTACACCCTAGACGTAACATGGCATACAAGAACTCGAGAATCCTCATATAAGCCATTTAGCTTTTATAACATAAGATAATAGAATTTAGCAGAAATTTAAAAACATTTTCCATAACATCAAAGTCTTTTATAAAACGAGCGGAAGTCTAATACACTTGTCTCAAACCATCTAAAACATGAATATCTTTAGGACGCAGCCCATACAACAGTTCTAAATGGAAAATGAAAGACATAAGAACATGGTGGCTATCTCCTCAAATACAATGATTACTCACCAAAACTTCAATCTTTGCTTCTACTAAGATCCTAGCCACGGGGATGGAAGTCAATATCGCCGGACCCTACATTTAATAAGAATGTAAGCAAGAGTATGCGTTAGTACAAATATGTACTAAATATGATAGTTAGCATAAACATCAACATAGAAATTAGTCAACATAAGACATATACCATAATCATAAGAGATAACAACATAAGTCATAAGAATAATCAATGCACATAGGTCATCATAATGTAAGAGGAACACTTCTTAAGTAACCTCAATGTATCCTTATCTAGGACTTGGGTAATTCACCTCTATTCATACATATCAAGGAAGGCAACTCTAGCAACAATCAAAGCTAATCATACATCATACAAGCAAATATCATATTAAAACATACTTACGATACTTCCTTGAAGTAACCTTGATTCATCATAACCATGCTACTTCGATTAGGGACTAGTCCCTCTTTAGCTATCTCTACTATTCATGGAAAGTACCTCTTTACTAGTCCAAGACAAGTCATCACACATGAATGGTTACTATTTACCAATTCAAGGCTATCAAGGAAAAGCACCTCATTATGCTAGCTCAATCTATCATGGAAAGAATACTCTCATGCAAGTCCAAGCTACTCAAGGAAGGGTACTATTGCTCAATCCAAGATACTCAAGGAAGGGTGCTATTGCTCATTCTATTATGCTAGTTCAAGCTAACCTTTGGAAGGGTACGATCGCTCAATCTAAGTCTATCCATGAGATTTGCTACTCAAGCTACCATGCATGGTCTTGTCTTACCAAGTCAAGCTAATCATGAAGGGATCTCATATCACAACTTCAAGCTATCATAATTAAACAGGCTTTGATTCATTTTAGGTGAGCAAACCTTTCAACCTAGAATCATTCTATGTGAGAAAACCTTTCGCATTAATGCATTCATACATGCATAGAGTAGATCATGTGGGTAACGTCCTTCCACAACAATTCTATCTAATAGTCTACCATTAGCAAATAAGCTTCTCTCTCAAAGCCCTAATAATCATATTTCATCATATTAGATTTACTCTCAGGGCCCTACCAATCAACATTCATAACTACATGCCTTACTCTCAAATAAATACTTCTCATAATCATCAGATATGCCTAGATCTCAAGACATTCTAATCACATGTTTCACTCTCAAGCAATTCTAATCATATATCATCATAGAGGCTCAATCTCAAGCACTACTATTCATAATTCATCATGGATACTTAAATCTAATTCCATTCATGTCTATATGATTTATTAGCAAGAAATCTACAATGAATATCATCAATTCTAGAAGATTATCTCTAAATCCTCAATTTCTCCTTTCATGGCATAAATCCATTTACATCAATTTCATCTTTCTAGACACGGGTTAGGCATGGGAACATTTTAATTTCATCATAAAAAATGATTTACTATCAATTTAATCATAAACAATTATTATCCACTCAATTGGATTAACATTCATCAATACCCATAACATTGGAAGAAACCCTAACTCAAATTGGGGATTTCATCTTCACAATTGGGGAAAACTATGGAACTCCATGGATGAAAGGAGTTCATGGATAGAAAAATATCATACCTTGATTACAAAGACCACAAATGCTTGAGGAATGGAGATTTTGTCTCGACCCTAGCTCCAACTTTATCTTCTTCTTCATGTTCTAGAGAGAGAAATATTTGAGAGGATGAACTTTGGGATTCTTTTTAGGGTTTTTGAAATAATTTCTTGAATGGTGAGTTTAAAGGGTTAAAATCACTTATATAGGTGTACTAGGCTAAGGCAAATTGACCTCACTTTAATCTAACTCAAATTGGAAAGTCCCAAAATACCCCTACTTGGCAGTCCACTGTGCAGGCTTCACCAGAGGCACCAGGAGCCGTGGTCCTCACCACTGGCCATGGTCCTACTTGTGTTCTTGGAATAGTTGCTAGGCCACCTTGCCTTGGGCCCTAAGAGTTGAAGGCATCACCACGAACCATGGTCTTCACCAATGGCCGTGAAGTGGCTCGTGAAGGTGAGCAAACCTTGGGCAGCCCTTGGGGAGCTACTACCTGGCCACCACGGGCCACACCACGGGCTGTGGTCCTCACCACTGGCCATGGTGGTGGTCGTGAAGGTGAGGCAGTGCTTGGGCAGCCTTGGTCCCTTCCCCTGGCCCTTGCCCTCTTCCTTTTCTTGAACCCTCACACTAAACCCTGGTTTAGCCTACTAGTTTTCGGGGTGTTACAGAGTACCAGCCTGCTTTCCTTCAATCTTTTCCGCCTTTTTGCTCCTTTTTGCCTCGTAATGTCCTTGACTTGCTCTTTTGCCTTCTTTGTTGCAAGTTCACATTTTAACATCAGTTATGAGCATAGAATGGGCATTGAGGACACTAATTCCTTAGATATTAGGCCATAAATGAGTCGAAATTCCTGACTCATCACTCATCAAGCATGGAATCGTTGGTGAGATAAGGTCACTTGAATACATTTGTTGAAATATAGTTTTGCATAAGAAAAGAAGTTAAAGTGAGTCTGAGCTTAATTTGATATAGGCTAGTCATCATTTGAAGATTTTTTATCATGATTGAGTAATGAATTTGCTTGATAGTAGGCTATTAATGACGCTTACATATTAAATATCATTGAGAACTGATGTAGACACGCTTGTTGAACCAATTGTGTTCTTAATTTACTTGAGGACAAACAAAAGTTTAAGTTGGGGGTGTTGATGAGTGGTTAGATTTACACTCATTTGAGGCCTACTTAGTTGAACAATTAGTGTCCTCAATACTTAATTTTGTATAATCTGATGATATTTTGATGTTATGTAGTAATGGAAGCCAATGGATAAGGCAAGGACTAAACCACACAGAGAGAGGCAAAAAATGTTGAAATTGAGTTAATAACTCCAAGATGAACATCTCCAAAGAAGAAGGGTGAATCACCAAATAGACTAATCATGTCGAATTTGACAATGTTTGATAAAAAAAGGTCAAGTCATGTCGGCAAGAAAAGAAATATTTTGCGTTCTGTCGAATGATAAAAAGCGAGAGTTTCATCAACTATTATGAAAGAATACAGAGCTAAAATAAAGCTTGAGAAAGAAATCAAGGTGGTCATTGGCGACACGTCGAGTGGGAAATGCAGACTTAGTCGAGTTCGACGACTGAGGATTAAAACACATGAAGCTTAAAACCAAAACAGGGTAAGCTGAAGGACTAGATGGTGTTCTACTGAATGTGTTAGGCGAGCCAGTCTAATATCGCTGAACAATTCATTAACTAGTTCGGAATTTATTTTAGGGAAACTATAAATAGCTAATTAGAGAGAGAAAATGTAACTTTTATGAATTCCAACTTTTAGACATTAAGTTTGAGCTTTTTCTCCATTCTCTTGGTTCTTTGGGATTTTGGATATGTTGATAATCAACACTTGGAGGGATAAATTTGAATGGGTCTTGAAGATTCTTGCTTATTATCTGCAAATTAATGGTTGAATTCACTTTCGGTATAATATGTTTCCAATTTATTCTTTGGGGCTAAAACCCCAAATGTCTAGGGGTGTGATTATGAGGTTGGGTGTTAATATATATTATTGGGTTTTGTGTCTTGCTTTGTTTAATTGCTATTTAATCATGGATTCAAAATATTTAACCTAAAATTAATTGATGGGTTGAGGTGGCCAACTTAACCCTAGGTCATATCTTCGATTGATGTCCGTAAGGGATTAATCGAAGTGGTTGAATAGTTTGATATTTGCAATGTGAATTTGTTTTCTATATTTTTACTTGAGAAAGGATTTGTAGACTTATCTTCATTAAAAAATCTTTTTGAAAGAGGGCTTATTGTAAAGTAATGGGTTGATTTGTGAGTTTCATAAATTAGACCGAGAGGAGATTTTGTGCTATGATACTTCGAGATCGAAAGAAGATTAGTATCAATAATGATGACCCAGCTTATCCGTGATTGTCTAGTAACTTTCGACAAAGCATATTAACCCCTTTATAACATCAATGCTAACCCCCACACCCTTTGATCATTTCTTAATTGTATATCCCCGTTCTTGTTAATTTTGTAGTAATAGTCAGCTTATTACTATTTTCATTAAACTTGGTGGAGTTATCCACCTATTCTTTAATAGCTACAAAGAATTTTGAGTTCCTAATTGAATTCTTTGCACTTTATCAGTCCCTATGGGATTCGACCCCGACTCTTGTTGGATTTTTATTGCTAACGACTGATTATTCTCTTACTTGTTTTGATGATAAATTGAGAATTATCATGATACCACATTTCAAACTTTTTATATTCTTGATATGCAAAATATCTTTTTATCAATAACCATAATATTTTTGGTAATTATTTGTAAATAAAAATAACTTGATTTAATTTTGGTATAAAATTGAATTTTTTACTCGGACTTGTTTTTATGTTACCAAACATTTTAATGGGTTGTTTAATGAATTTCAAGATACACTGCATAATATAATTTTATCGTAGACACAATACTAACTTATTACACTTTTTGGCGTAATTAGTTTCTGGTTTCTTTTCAACATTCTGGCAAAAAGCAAGAGCGACAAAACAAATTCTCCCCCCTTTTACTTATCCGTTTTAACTTTGCTCTAGATTTTGAATTACACAGTCGGAATAGAATTTGGTGTTCCCACTTCCCTTACTTCAAATTTTAGATTAGTTTTCAAGATTGATTTGTCTCCTTCTTAATTATCTTATTTACTTTGTAGTCACAAGTTTGGGAATATGACCTATCTTTTTTTTACAATCTCGTTTTTCTTAGGATTTTTTCTTAGCTCTTGTTTGTATTTTGACAGATCATAGTCATCCAAAGGTTGTCGGAGATATTCTCAAAGCAGTTATTCCTACACTACTCGAAGGTTTGAGTTAGATTTTTTATTCTTTCTCGGAATATGTCTTCCCCATTTAGTAAGTCGGTAATTTTGCATTAACAACTTTTCTTTTCATCCTTTAGTTAGTTCCTTTTCTTTTTGGATTAATTTTGAATTTCTATTAATACTAATAAGCACAAAAAAGGACAAATACTAAGAAAATTATCTTTTGTTCTTAATTTTTTTGTTTTATTGGCATGCAATGGATAATTTATTTTAAATTTGATTATTCCTTGCAATTTTTGACGCTTTAAAAAGTCTCAATACTTTTATGATGGTGATCAAAACTTTTTCAATTGTATAGTAACTTAATTTCAAATTGTTGAATTTATTTTGTACTCAATATTATATGTGCAGAATGGATATAAATTCCAAATAGACTGGTGAGGTGGAATGCGAAATAGAGGATTATATTATTCAAATTGAATAGAGATACTAATTTGAATTAACATAATTCGATGTATGTGACAGGTTCCAGCTGCTGGGAGATGTATTATTAGAGAACTACAATACACAAGGCTTGTTTAAGAAATGGGGAGGAAGTTCCAAATGAAAACTGATAGTGAGAGCTTGTTGGAGAAATATCGACAAAAGGTCATCGGAGCTGAGTTACCTCCTAGCTAAGGCTCATTTTATCATACTCAAGTCTACTACCTTAGTCAATAGGGACTAAAGTCGTTCGGAGCGAAGTCAAAGCAATTCTAAGGCCTATCAGCTCCAAAAGACAAGTCTAAGGCAATCACTAGCCTACACCTAGGATAAGGCCAATACAAACTACCAATAACTTTAAACAAGTATAAATGAATGCCACAATGTAAGGATGATCACAAAAATGGAATTAAACATGCTAACACTCCTAATAGCCTGAGAATACGGCCTAAAACATGATTTCTAAATCCATAAAATAACTACTAACCCAACCGAAATTCCAATTAATCAATATGAATTAACATTCTCGAGCTCAATCTAAAGATTGGGAAGTAATAGCCTACCTAAATGCAGATCACCCACGCTCTAAAACCACAACTCTAAGCTTCACCCTTCCAAACGGCCTCCAAATGCTGCAACACTAACAAAATTATAACTACAACATTAATACGGACGTTTAGACACCAAAAATACTACAATTGGAGACTAACCAAAAAAATGGAGTCAAAATAAGGAATGTAGGACTTGTACTGGGAATCCCAAACTGAACCCCATCAATAGATCCTAAAGAGTTTACTTAATTTGTGTCCCACAACTCATGCAAGAATTCAACATGGTCACCATTAGAGGGAAAGGGAGGTCTAGGGAGTAAGAAATTACCTCTGAAACGGACCTACATTGCCTTTCCGATGGTCCATACATAATGATCTACCAAAACCAAGCAACAATCACCAAATCCCACGAATAAACAATCTCAGAAGACTTCAATTCAATGCTCAAAACAATCAGAAAACACCCCAAAATTGTCATAATTATTGGCAGATGTCGCTAAAGGGGTCTCTAACGCCGCTTAAGTGGCACTACAAAAGCAATGCCCGGCCGCTAAAGCGGCTAGCCACACAGTCCGTCTACCACTCAAGAGAGCCCTTGGTTGCTAAGGTGGCAGGCGCTTAAGCGAAGCTAAGACCGCTAAAGCACTCAGCACCTCCCTAGCCTACTTTCTAAAGAAGACCCCTGGCCGCTAAAGCGACAATCACTAAAGTGATTCCATGGTCGCTAAAGCTTATTCACTAGTATGAGGCACAAAAAAATTAGTTAAGTCCCAAAAGACTCCACTAGTGTGTTGGAGATTGGTTCAGAACGCCGTGCATGAAAACAAAATATGCTACCGCACCACAATTGACATTTCGCACTAAACACAGATGTCGAAACTAACAACCAAGGTCGTATCGATAAAAAGTGGGTCCCACACCTAAAATCTATTTTAAGCCAAATTTCCCAAATGGGCTAGAGATGAGCATAAAAGCCTCAAGATCCGCACCAAGGGTCGTTCTGAACCAAACTTAACATTTTCGAGCTAATGGAACTGTTAGAATAACATTCCAAGGCCGTCTTCCTAAACTTTCGTCTGAAGTCAACCGGTTAAGTTTCAAAATCTCCAAAAAATAAAAACTTACACTTAATCAAAACAAACAATCAAGTGACCAAACGTTTAGTTCAAGTAAGTAATAAATGACTTGGGGTTGATATAGGAACACTTTAACGATGAAAAGAAGGCAATAACATGGAAATAACCTGGAGGTTCATTACAACATCTACTACTATAAAAGACTTTTGTCCATGAAAATAAGAGTGAATAAATACCCTAAGGCTCAAACACGGAGGGAAACTACTTTGTATCACATGCTCGGTCTCCCAGGTAGCCTCTTTCACTGGACAATGTCTATAAGAGACCTTAACCACGAGACTTACTCTCGAATGCAACTGACGCACATCTTTATCTACAATAGAAAATGGCCTCTCTACGAAATTCAAACAATCATCCAACTTAACTAAATCATACCATAGCACATGAGACTCATCAGCAACATAGCAGCAAAGCATAAAATTGTGGAAAACTGAATGAATAGTGATGAGTCTGAGATTTCCACTCATTTAGGGCTTTGTTTTCTTAGTTTTAGTGTCCTCAAATACCTAGTTTATGCTCGAAATTGATTTCAAAGTGTTGATTTACAACAATGAAGGCTAAGGAGCAAAGCAAGGACATTACCGGGCAAAAAGGAGTGAAAAAGCTGAAGAAGTTGAAGGAAGACAATTCTGGTGATCACCAAGACCAGTCGGCGAGCCACCGAGTGCCTCTTTATCTCACCTAGAGTTCTAGCATACCAGCCCTGGGGAAGGAAATGGACATTCGGTGGACCGTCGACCGGATCGGCGACCTCGATCCTGATCGCCTAAAGTCATGGAACCCTGAGGATAAAAAGCCAAGGTACGCCGATGATTGAATGGAGCAATGGGCGCGTCGCCAACAAGGTCGGCTATTCTCGACTTACTTCACATAATGGCCTCGATGACCAAAATTTGAGAAACTATAAATTTAAATTTAAAAGAAGAGTTCTAAGTCCTAAATATGAAAGTTTTTGGGAGTTTTAGTTTTTTCTGAGTTTTTGAGTTTTCCATTGTAGAACTTAGAGCTTTTGAGACTCTGTTTTGAGGAATTTTCATTTGGGTTTTTGAATTAAGTTGATTTGAAGCATTGTAGAGATTTGGGAATCATAACCTAGTTCATGGCTAACATAATTGGTAATTGTTTCTTCTTTTTTATGATGTGTGGTTAAAACCCCAATTCTTGGGGTGTGATTATGTGATTATTAGCTTAATTAGCTTATGGGTATTGTTATTTACTGATTTAAATGCTTAATTGAAGTAGGTTTAATCGATAGTTGTGTATTAATCTATGAATTGTAGTTGTAAATGCAATTCTAACTTAGTGTTATGGGCTTGCTTGACAAAGAGGTTTTAGAACTAAGGTTATCGACTGATGATTGTAGCTATTGGGCTGATAGGGGTTCAGCTTTAGAGAGTGAATCCTAAACTCGATTCTACCTATCTAGCTCGAGAGAGTAAATAAATTAAGGTTTTGGGCTTTTTATATTGTTAAGCTTGTGAAGGTTCTAGAGAACTCGCTTGAATCGTAATAGTTGTTCGAGAGAAAGCTATGGAATCTATAGTCTCGCCTACCTACTGAGATTTAGTGATTGTTAGTAAATTCCAATTATCCATATAAAAAAATTAGCCTATAATCAATCACATCCCCGTGAATTCCTCTCTACTTATTGTTTTCCCTGTTTTTTATATTGTTCTAGTTGCTAATTGACAAACGAATCCCCCCATCTGACATTTGTGTCACCTTTTCAATTTATCTACATGTTTTTGATAATTTTTACTGCTATAACCGATTAGATCGTGTTTATAACTTCATAACTGAATTCAAACTTGTCCCGCTCCTTGTGGATTCGACCCCAAAAACATATTTTGAGCGTTTATCAAAAATGGCATCGCTGCTGGGTGTGGTGTTTAGAATTCTCTTATTGAAGTTTGAATTGTGATCTTTTTGTGTTGTAGTTGAATCGATTTACTTTGTTTAATGTTTGTGTTGGCTGTGTTTTAACAGAGGACGAGATGAGTATGAACGGGAGTAACGGTAGACAACTAGGCCACCAAGATGATGTCGGAAATCTGAATGATATCAATGACCCAATTAAATTAGGTGGCATTGGTGCTATACGCTTACCTCCTGTTGAGGGGAATGTTGTCTTCCATGTGACTAGCACAATGTTGCAACTCTTGCAAATGAAAGGATTATACGGAGGGCTAGCTCATGAGGATCCCCATGATCATATTTGGAATTTGTGGACGTATGTGGTCCGTTCTCGTTCAAGAACATCTCACAAGAATCATCCCGTCTCTGGTTGTTCCCTTTTTCTTTGATAGGGGAAGCTACCAAATGGTTAGCTGATTTACCGAGGGATTACATTACCAATTGGGATGAACTTATCGAAGCGTTCTACGTAAGGTTCTTTCATCCTTCAAAGATGATGTCATTGAGAGACAATATCCATGGCTTTAAACATTTTGAGGGTGGGCCAATCCATGAGAGGTGGCTGAGATTTCAGAATTCATTACTTCAATGTCCGACTCACGGGCTTCCAAACAACGTATTGTTGCAACGCTTCTACAAGAGTCTTGACTCGGTGAACAAAGGATTGGCTGATCAACTTGTCCAAGAAGGTATAATGCAGCAGCCATTCGAAGTAGCATCTAATCTCCTCGATGGCATGACCAAGATTAACAGAGCATGGTACACTCGAGAGGACCAGGTGTCTCCTATAACTTTGAGAATGACTAAAGAGTAGATCGAGAAGGAAAAAGAGCAAGACCAAAATATGGCAAAAATGATGACCCAGGTGGATATCTTAGCGAAAAATGTGATGGGAGTGGGTTGAAAAGTGTAAATGTTGTTTGTGTTAGCGGTGTAATCCCCGAGGATGCACACTTTGAGGCTATATACAATGAGAAAGTGAAATTTCTTGCTAATCAAGGAAGAGGTTTCCGTCCGGGCTAACCAAGGACGAGCGGGAATCAAGGTTGGAATAGAGAAAGCGATGATGGATGGAGAGACCGTGACAGAGAATGGCGCCATCGTGGTGCTAATTAGAAGGAAAGGGATGGTGACAAGGAAAGATACATTCCATCCCATGAACGTCAAATGCCTAAGAAGCAAAGGGCTGACCCAGAGAACTGTTGTACGGAAGACATGCTTGCACGCATTTTCAATAAGGTGGAAGGGTCGGACAAAGTTTTGAAAGAAATGAAAGAAGACGTCTCCACACTGAACCATACGGTCACCTCACTTAGTGTTCATCAAACAATTGGTAACGCAAATGGGTCAAATCTCATCTCATTTGAACCCAAGGCCAAAAGGGAGTCTACCAAGTGATACCTTGGCTAACATGAAAAATGAACCTTGAAAAGCATATCCACATCATGCCACGACGTTAAATAAGGCTCTTCTTGGGAGGTAACCCAAGCTTTAATGATTTTAATTCTGTTGTTTGAATAACGGGTGTTGAATGTGCAGGTTGAAAAGTTGAAATTTTGGGAAAATGGCAACTAGGCGAGCCAAAAGTTGAGTCGGCGACTCACCGAACAGGCCAGCGAGCCCAACTTGGCCATTGGAACCACCTAGCTTGCTAGAGGTTCTGTAAAACTCGGTGGGCTAAAGTACCACTAGGCACATCACCAAGTGGGTTGGCGACGTAATTCGTGGTCGCCGACTGGCGCGCGAATTGAAGAGATATTAAAGGCCAAACCGTTTTAAATTAAAAATCTCTTTATTTTCATATTGTTCAACTTCCATACTCTCGCAACCGCTTATATTTTTGTTCTCGTACTATTGTGCTTATTTTTTACTTGGGATCATTTGCTCGGGATGGACTTTTGGATTTCATTGCTAGCCTAGCTTTACAAATTTCTGGCATCTAAGGTTGGTTTTCCGAACCTCGCTCTAAAAAAATGGTTGTACTCGAATGCATTGATTGTTTTTGTAGTTATAATTTGTGGTTAGTGTTATTTGTTCAGCGTGTGGTGGTTTAATTGCCCGTATTTAGTTGGAATCATAATTAATTGGCCTTAGATAGTGAATTCCCGTGCCTATGATTGTTAAAATTATTGGGTTGTGTTGAAATTGTTGTGGGTCTAGCGGGGTGAAGTCTGAGTAACCCCGCATTATGCTAAATGTCGAATTATTCCCAATGATGGAACGGTTGACGTCATTCTTAAGGGCAAAAGTCATCAATTGGCCAATTTTGGTGAAATTGGGAGAAGTTTTAGTTTCCCGAGGGCATAGGTGTTACGGGTCCTAGTTGAATTGTATAGAACAATAATTTTATTTTGATTTTGTGGGTTGTGGGTTATTCGGCAAGCTGGGTCGAGCTCGTCGAGTGGTTCGGTGGTTCGCCTAAGTCCCCCCTGATCACTTTTTATTTTTCTCTGTTAATGGATTAAGTTCTGTAACTTTCGGTGAGATTCTTGAGCTCGCAGAGTTCACTCGGGGAATCGCCGAAAGGTCCCTTCTGATCTCCCTTATGCACCCCTAATTCCTGATTATGTTCTGTAACTTTCGGCGAGCTACTTCTAGTTCACCAAAAGGTGTCGGCGATCCACCGAATTGCCCTGGGCATTGTTGACCGGCTTTTCTTTTTGAATGATTTCACTCTGGAACTTTCGGCGAGCCCGACCTGGCTAGCCAAAGTGGTTCGGTGACTCGCCGAATGGTTCGTCGATTCATTCTGTGCATTTTTTAAATGTTATATTCTTTACCGAATTTCATCTAACGTGTGTTGTTTTTTGTTGCAGAAATTGCTAGACCCAAGGGAGCAGGAAGAAATCAACCACCCCAAAAGTGGGAAAGTGGAATTGTGATTAATGAAGAGGATGCTGCCTCTCGGGCCCCGACGACTAAACTTCTTCAAAGAGGGGGAAATGGAAAGGGCAAGGGCCTTGTGCAGCGGACACTTGTGGAGGCGAGCTCCGACAGTTATGGGATCCACGCCACACACCTCACCACATATGACAGTGAGGGATAATCAGGGGATAGTTCCCCAGCCTCTGTATCTGAACCGAAGGATGTTCAGCTCCTACAGGCTAGGAGAGCAGAGCTACGCTATAAGGCTATGCATGATCCTTCTTTGATCTCGGTGCCTCATACGCCTTCTCCAGCTCCATCTCCAGCTCCAGCTCAGGCAGTGGTACATGCGCCACCAGTTCAAGGTCTTCCTCACCGGTCATTCAACAGACTAAAAGTCGAGGGTTCGATGACAATCTTGGAAGAGAAGTGGTTGTCTACCGATGGTGTGCTGGATAGGTATCCTGAGGTCTGGAACACCTTGAAGTTCCAAAAAATTGAAATCTTTACTAAACCCAGAGGTCCTTACATCCCTTCTTGGGTCTAGGAGTTTTATGCTGCTTATGGGGAGATGGTCCCTAAAGGATAGAAGAAGGCTAGCATGTTTAAGCTAGTTGACTTCGTGGTTGTTCGGGGGAAGAAAGTGAAATGCATATGCTCAGATATAAATGTGGTAATTGGGTGTTCATTGGAAATCATGCATGACTACATTGACTTAATAAAGAAGAAGACCCTATATGATCTAAAGGGTTGGCTAACACCCCTCATTTGACAGTGAGGTGGATCGAGATAGGTGCACCGATTGAGAAGAAGGACCTGAACATTTCTACCAGATACTGGTTCGGGTTTATTAGCAGCATCATCATGCCTTCACAGAATGAGTCGATCCTCCGACACCCGAAAGCTGCTTATCTTGGTTCGATCATAGCTCGGCAGAGGCTGAACTTGGGGTTTCTCATTGAGGAAGAGATGGACATGAGGGCCAAGCTGAGTCAGACCTCCCTTCCATTTCTGATGCTGATCACTAAGTTGTGTAGGCAGGCTCGTGTCCATATAAATGAGAAGATGGATTTGAATGTGACCCCCACTTCTTCTACTGACATCCAACGTATCGAGGCTGAGTACTTGTGGGATGAGGTTGACAGAAGGAGGGCTGCACCGATGGATACATCCCCGGAGGTTGATGTTGAGATGTTGCCGACTTAGTAAATCATACCCCTTAAGGCCAGTGGGCCTACAGGTACATCTGGTCCTTCCAATACTGCCTCCCCTAGTTCTATTACTGCACCCCCTTCCGCTTCTTCTGCTGCTGCTACCGCCTCCAGACCCTCTACCACCCAGGCCATATTGTACAAGGTGGGCAATCTGGCCTAATCTGCTGATGTGCGTGCCTCCCGAGTAGAGGCCGCCATTCCTAGCTAATAGAGCGGGCTATTACTGCTGCCTTAGCCCCGATTAGGGCTGAGATGAGAGAGCATTGGGAGATGATTGATGGCCACAGGTTGGCGCTTGATACCCTTACTGTGAGGGTTGAGGCTTGTGAGCAGAGCCAGTGTGCCACGGATACTGTGACGACCTTGAAGGGTAATGTTGTTGGGTTGAGAAAAGCTTTGGACGAGCTGAATTCCATAAATTTGTCGATGTTGTTCGGCGCAGTTTGGATTCCGGACATTCCAGACACTAATATTCCAGCCAGTTCTGAGGTTCCTTTGGCTACTACGACCAGAGATGTCGATAGGGCTGATAACACAGTTGTTGAGTCTGAGGTAGAGACAGATGAGGAGCAGCTGGGTGTCCGTGATGATGTCGTATATGATGATTTTGCAGATCTGGAGGATGCCATGGTTGAGACTGTTGTGCAGGCATCGCGTAGAGAGACGTCGATGGTGTGCTCTAGTTGAGCCAATGATGCTGCTGAGCCGGGCACTAATGCCCAGACAGATGGAGTTACAGATATGCAGACTTCACCCAGGCTTAGCCTGGCATGATGATTCTCTTCACTCCGCTTCTTTTAATTTTTAGGTTATTTCTGTTATTTCTTTACATTTGAGGACAACCACTATTTTTGTTTGGTGGGGTGAGGTATTTCCATACCTACCTCTATTTGGCTATTTTTATGGATATTATTGTGTTGGTGGGTTTGGTTTTATGAATGTTGGATCTTATTCTGTGTTTATATATATATCTTTGTTTTTTATCCTTTTTGGTCCATTGTTTTAATGTGCAAATGGTTTTGAACTGATTTTAAAATTTTTGCCACCTCTCAATGTGTTTGAATGTGGCTATTCTTTTGCAAATTTGAGTGTTGGTTGTGGTCAATACCGATGACTTCAATTGTGCTCTCAATTGAACGATATGAGTGTGCGGTACGATGAGGCAGTTGAGTTACATAGGTCTTATGTGAATACCTAGAATCTCGTTGTGACTAGTCGATTATTGAGTTGATCTCTTGTGATGATCGTTGCACGCTAGCGGAAAATTGTAGAGTATTATTTGATGATTGTGTTGAATGCCATGTGGGGTGAGGTTGTCTTGCACTATGTTCTTGATGATACCTAGAACTTGCCATGTTAGTACAGTTGATTGATTGAAGCGTGCAATTGAAATGATCTTAGGCAACATTTGTGAAGAGTGAACCTAAATTGATAGTATACCTCTTTGTGGCCACCTTGTAAGAAGTGTGAACCTTGCTTGGCACCTTTTGAGCCTATCCTTTTCTTTGGAAGAAACTTGAACAACTTTGACCTCTTTGTCCCATCACCCATAACCTTCATAAAGTATTGGTTCATTTGAATAGCCAACTTAGGAAAAAAGCCTAAGTTGGGGGTGTGGTGAAAAAGGAGGAAAGTCAAGAAGTGTGAGAAATCCCCCTTTGATGGATTGTTTTGAAAAAGATGGAACCCCTCCATGTAAAAAAGAGAATAAGAAAAGAAAAAGGTGAAAATGGAAAAAGACTGAAAAAAGAGAAAAGTTTGTGAAATAAAGTGTGTGATAGAAGAAAAAGAATTGGGGTATCCAATGATTCATGCTTAGTTGAATAATGGGGTGGATTGTGAACAAGTTTGAATGTGAAAGAGAAGGATAAAAAGTACTTTTCAGGCCATAATTCATGAATGCTTTTGTTGAACTTGAACTTGCATTTGAAGCAAACATTGTGAGCTTGAGTCTATTTGATAATAGTGAGTCACAATTTGAAACTTAGAGTGCACTATTAAACATTGTATGTGCAGTTTGAACCTCTTTTGTGCATTTGTATTAAGTCTTGAGTAGCACTGTTTGTAGACATCCTTGTCGAACTGATTGATCTTGAGTTTTACTTGAGGACAAGAAAATTTTTAAGCGGGGGGTGTTGATGAGTCTGATATTTCGACTCATTTAGGGCTTTGTTTTCTTCATTTTAGTGTCCTCAAATGCCTAATTTATGCTCGAACCTGATGTTAAACTATTGATTTACAACAATGAAGGCTAAGGAGCAAGGCAAGGATATTACCGGGCAAAAAGGAGCGAAAAAGCTAAAGAAGTTGAAGGAACGCAATCTTGGTGATCGCCAAGACCACTCAGCGAGCTGCCGAGTGGCTCTTTAGCTCTCCTAAAGTTCCAGCATGCTAGCCCTGGGGAAGAACCTACTTGGCGAAGGTAATGGACATTCGGCGGACCGCCGACCGGATCGGCGATTCGATCCTGATCGCCTAAAGTCACAGAACCCTACGGATAATGAGCCAAGGCAGACCGGCGATGGAATGGAGCAATGGGCACGTCGCCGACTAGGTCGGCGATGCTCGACTTACTTCGACTAATTGCCTCGACGGCCAAAATTTGGAAAACTATAAATTATAATTTAAAAGAAGAGTTTTGTGTCCTGAATCCGAGAGTTTTTCGGAGTTTTAGTTTTCTCTGAGTTTTTGAGTTTTCCATTGTAGAACTTATAGCTTTTGAGACTTGGTTTTGAGGAATTTTCATTTGGGTTTTTGAATCAAGTTGATTTGAAGCATTGTAGAGATTTGGGAACCATTACCCAGTTCATGGCTAACACAATTGGTAATTGTTATTCCTTTTTATGATGTGTGGCTAAAACCCCAATTCTTGGGGTGTGAACATATGATTATTGGCTTAATTAGCTTATGGGTATTGTTATTTACTGATTTAAATGCTTAATTGAAGTGGGTTTAATCGATAGTTGTGTATTAATCTATGAATTGTAGTTGCGAATGCAATTTTAACTTAGTGTTCTGGGCTTGCTTGAGAAAGAGGTTTTAGAACTAAGGTTATTGACTGATGATTGTAGCTATTGGGTTGATGTGGGTTCAGCTCGAGAGAGTCAATCCTAAACTCGATTCTACCTATCTTGCTCGAGAGAGTAGATAAATTAAGGTTTTGGGGTGTTTATATTGTTAAGCTTGTCGAGGTTCGAGAGAACACGCTTGAATCGTAATAGTTGTTCGAGAGAAAGCTTTTGCATCTATAGTCTAGCCTAGCTACTGAGATTTAGCGATATTTAGTAAATTCCAATTACCCATATAGCAAAATTAGCCTATAATCGATCACATCCCCGAGAATTCCTCTCTACTTATTGTTTCCCCTGTTTTCAAAATTGTTTTAATTGCTAATTGACAAACCAATCCCTCCATCTGACATTTGTGTCACCCTTTCGATTTATCCACATGTTTTCAATAATTTTTACCCCTATAACCGATTAGATCGCGTTTATAACTTCTATACC
Organism: Solanum etuberosum; assembly: GCA_029582245.1. Classification (NCBI taxonomy): domain Eukaryota; kingdom Viridiplantae; phylum Streptophyta; class Magnoliopsida; order Solanales; family Solanaceae; genus Solanum; species Solanum etuberosum. The sequence continues at coordinate 159,254 of JAJONR010000398.1, forward strand.
GAATTCGAACTCGTACCGCTCACTGTGGGTTCGACCCCAACTCATTTGTTGGGTTTTATACTAGATTATGATCGCCTACACCTAGTATTGGATGAGGTGTAGTTGAGCATTTATTAAATAGCTGAAAGTCTAGGACATAGGGCAAACTCATATGCAAAATCACAAACAGTCCACGAAATTTCAAAAGGCCCTATATACCTAGGGCTAATCTAGCTTCACCTCTTAGACCACATCATGCCCTTCATTGGCGACACTTAGAGGAACACGCGGTCTTCAACTTCGAATCATAAAGGCTGACACCTATGATTAACATAACTCTGGTGCCTACTCTAAGTTGTCTAGAGCCTATTCTGAATCACCTGCTCATGATCTAAGGCCTCCTAAAGCTAATCAGTACCGCGAAACCAACAAAAAAGCGACAACACCTACCATATAAGTCCTCGAATGGGGCCATTTGAATATTTGAGTGGTAGTTGTTATTGTACGCAAACTTCACTAGAGTCAAAAACTAGTCCCACTAACCTCCAAAATCTAAATACAAGCTCGCAACATATCTTCCAAAACTCAAATAATGCTATCCCATTGCCCATCGGCCTGCGGGTCAAAAGTTGTGCAAAGATCACACTGGTACCTATCTCCTCCTAAAAGGTCCTCAAGAAGTTGGAAGTGAACTGAGAACCCCGATCTAAAATTATGGATACTTGCACCTCGTAAAGATGAACCACCTCCCAAATATAGAAAAGATCCAATCTCTTAACATTGAAAGAAGAAAGAAGATGAAGGAAGTGTGTTGACATTTTTAATCAATAACAATGACCCAAATACCATCAAACCCTGTGGAAGTTCGAGGCAATCCCATAACAAAGTCCTTGGTGATACTCTCCTACTTCCACTACGAAATAGGAAACCTCTGAAACATACAACCCGACCTCAAATGCTCGGCCTTAACCTACTGGCAACACAAGCAACATGACACATAGTTCGAAATATCTCTCATCATGACACTCCTCCAGTAATGCTGCCTCAAATCATGATACATCATTGTGGTGCCTAGATGAATGGAATATCTAGAATCATGGGCCTCATGAAGAATTAGTTGAATCAAATCTCCAACTCTCCAAAACAAATATGGCCATCAAACCTCAAAACCCCATTATAATCTAAGGTTTCCTGACCGGCATCACCCTGTAAAAACCCAATCTCAGAAATCCACCAAGGCCTCCACTGAGTTGTAGATTTACACTCATCTGAGGCCTTTTTAGTTCAACCATTAGTATCCTCAATGACTCACTATTTCCTATTCTAATGATATTTTAATGATTTGGATATATGAATTTTAAACGACAAGGCTAGGATGAATACTTGAAAGAAAGGCTAAAAACATTGATAAAAGTATAAACTTCACACTGGCAGTCGCTTAACCAAAAGGGAGTATCTCCCAAATGACCCGACCTCGCCAAAAGTGATAGTGCTCATAATTGAAGATGTTCAAGGTAGGTCGGGGAACTAAAAAGTTGAACGGTGACTCACCAAAAATGAAGGGTGAACGAGTTGACCATCAGCGAAGGTGAAAGAACTTTGATGAAAAATGAAGGCTTAAAAGAAGAACAATGGTGGAAATCAGCAACCCACCGAATGTGAAAGGCAGACTTGAACAAGTTTGTCAACTAAGGTTCAAATACATAAATCCTAGAGCAAATAAAGGGTGAGCTGAATAACAAATGGCGATCCACCGATCATGTTCGCGACTGGACCAATATCCCCGAGTTGGTCACACAATGAATTTTGGGCTAAATATTGGGAAACTATAAATAGCCAAAGGAGAGGTAAAATAAGGAGTTCTTTTTTAGAGAGTTTTTCAAAGTTTTGAAGATTTATTTGGTATGAGACTTCTTACCTAGTTAAAAACATCTTTAGTTTTGAGGTTACAATTTTACTCTTGAATTTTCAATTGAAAGTTGAAATCAAAGTGGGTGTTGATTATAATTGCTTAATTTTATCACATTAATGGCTAGTATCATGATAGGTATAATCTCTTTACTTTTTGTGATGGGTGGCTAAAATCCCAATTCTAGGGGTACAATTATGGGGTTGGGTGTTTATTTATTTTAGTGGGTATTCTATTTTGCTCTATTTTATTGTTGTTCATTCATGGATATAGGCTAATTAGCATGAGGTTAATTCATGGGTTAAGGTTGCAAACATAATCCTATTATGAATCTCCGATTGATGCTCAAAAGAGGTCGATTCTAGTGGGGAATTTGTTTAATGCATGCAATTCAGATTTGATTTCTATGGTTTGCTTGAAACAGGAATACTGGTTCAGATCTATTTTCCCAAATCTTATCGAAATATAGATTCCATATTGTATGTGTTGATTTGTTAATCAAATAGATGAGACCGAAAGGAGATTCTATGAATTGGTACTATGAGATTGAATGAAGATTAGTTTCATTGAAGATTACCCAGCCTATCCATGATTATCTATTAGTATTGAGCAACACAATTACCCTTATTTAACATCGATTCCAATGTCGGCACCCCTGGATTACTTGTTAATAGCTAGATGTTTTGAATTTTAGGTTAATTATGGCATTTGATACTATAAACTAATTTAGTAAAATTTGTAGTATCGTCAACCCATTTGTCTTAACGTTCTACAATGAAAGGTCTACATTCCTTAATTCCTTGTTGAATTCTCATCATTATAACATTCCTTATGTTATTCGATACCAACTCTTAGTTGGACATTTTAATTAATGACGACGACTTAATCTTCTAATTTGTTTTGAGGGTAATTTGAGTGTTATCAAAAATGGTGCCGTTGTTGGGGAATGTTGTCTAAGAACTCAATTAGCGATGTTAGTTTGTAGCCTTGTTGAATTGTAGTAGATTGTTTCTTGGTGTTTTTGTGTTGCTGATTTCCAGGTCTAAATATGAGTTATAATGGTAGTGACGATGCTAGTCACTATGGGTAGAATGACCAAAGGGGTGACGTAAATGACATGTACATGAATGTTATTGCAACCAATTGAGCTATCTGGTTACCTCCCACAATAAGGAGAGCAATGTTCCATGTAACAAGAATGATGCTACAACTCCTCCAAATGAGAGGAGTGTTTGGAGGATTAGCTAATGAGGATCCTCATGAACACTTTCAAATTTTTGTAAATATTTGTGGATCAGTCGTCATCAAGAACATCTTACAAGAGTCGATTCTATTGAGATTATTTCCTTTATCTTTGTTGGGGGAAGCCACAAGGTGGTTGGCTGAGTTTCTAAATGATTCTATCACGTCTTAGGAGGAGTTAGCCGAGGCATTCTTATAGAGATTCTTTCCTCCCTAAAAAATGGACAAGCTTAGGGACAGCATCCAGAAGTTTAAAAGATAGAGGGGTGAAACTCTTCACGTGACATGGTTGCAGTTTCAAAAATTGCTTCAACAATGTCCAACACATTGTGTTATGGACAATTTGGTTCTGCAATAATTTTATTTAAGCCTTGATTCAATCAACAATGGATTGGCTTATCAACTTATTCAAGGTGGGCTAATGATACAACCTTTCGATATGGTAATATTTTTTTTCTAAATGATATGACAAAAGTGAACCGAGCATTGAATACTAGAGAGGATCAAGTATCTTCTCAACAATGGGGCATAAGAAAGGAAAAATGGAGAAGGATCATGAACGTGATGAAAACATGGCTAAACTGATAAACCAACTTGAATTGTTGTCCAAATATGTCATGGGAGGTGGATCAAAAATGATAAATGTAGTTGGAACAAGCACTAGGCAGTGGCTGGAAGATGCCAAGTTTGAGGGCTTGTACAATGAAAAGGTAAACTACATGGGAAATCAATTGGTGGGTTCTTATCCTAACTACCCAAGTCTGGGTGGGAACCAAGGTTGGAACAAGGATCGAGATAACGATTGGAGAGATATGAAAGATAGGGATGCTAAAAAGGTTAGGTATGTCCCGCCTCATGACCGCCCAAAACCAAAGGAACTAACTAAACCTAAGGGAAACAAAATTGAGGAAATGCTAGCAAGGATCTTCAACAAGGTTGAAGGGTTCGACAAATTTTGAAATATTTGAAAAATGACTTCTCCACCTTGACACAAATGGTTACTTCCCATTTATTATCAATCAAGAAGCTGAAAACTCAAATGTGTTAGATCTCCACCTATCTATCCAAGGCAAAAGGGAATGTTTCATAGTGACACCATCCCAAATGCAAAAAAATGATTGTTGATAAGTGAGGATAGTGTCATACCACGACATTAAATAAGGCACTTCATGTAAGGCAACCAAAGTTTATTTTATTGCTTTAAATAACGTGTGTTGTGAGTGTAGTTTGAAAAGAAGTCAAAGTGTTGAAAAAGGTAAAATTGGCGATAAAACGACCATGCTGGCGATGAGTCGACAACATTATGTGGACTTCTTCATGTCCTCCTTCTGGGTTGAAAAAAAATAGAAAATTGTAGTATCAACTTTGGCAAGCAGGGATCCAGTCAGCGTTCCTCTAAAGTGGACTAAGCGGACCCCATCGAATCCGCCGAATTAATCTTTAGGTTTGGTATTCTTTTGGGCCTCCTCAGCGAGCTTAAGCTCTTTATGTGATCCACTGAATACATTCGATGACGTTAGTCACAGTTCACCAAGTGTACCTGAGTTAAATAGGCCAAGAGTCTTTTTATGTTTTAAAAGTAAACCTTTTATCTTTTTGAGCTCTTAAATCATCCCAAACTCCCCATACCTTTGTTTTTAAATTTTTTTATCTTATTTGCATGATTTCACTTTCGTAGAGTGCATTGAGGTGTTTGATTTTCGATCCTAGACTTGTCTCCCTCGATATTGTGCTTAGCTATCATCTCTGAGGTTGATTTTTGGATTTCATACTAATATTTGTGCTAAATTTTAGTTTTTTTGATGTGGGATTTGTATTGGTAATGATATAATGTCGTTTAATTCATGTGGATAGTGCTAAGTGTTTCATATTAAACTGTGCCCATAAGTTAGGATAGTTGATTAAGTGCCTGAGATTGTTAAAATTACTTGTGAAGGTTAAATTTTGAAATTGAGTCATTGAATGTGCTGGGATTTGCTTAAATTGAACTTGGGTGAAGTGTGATTAGCCTAGTGTTTCCCCGAAGACATACATTTGCGAAATGATAGATAGAGTGATGACTTTCTTAAGGGAAAATGGTCAATTTGGGCAGTATTGTGTGAAATCTAGGGGAAGTCTAAGTACCCATGGATAGTAAAGCATATAGGTAGATTGTAAAACTAATTACATGATGCGTATTGTTACGTATTGGTGTTGAACTTGTGATAAATTGTCATTGTGCTGAAATTACCTGTCCGGGGGGCCTGTCCTAGCTAGCCAAGGTGATTAGGCAAATCCTCAAATATGCCCCAAATAACTTTTTGTTCTTGGATGTGTGACATGGGTACTGGCCCATTCGGTGATCTTGTCTCACATCTTAAAAACCAACTCAGCAAATTGCTAAGTCAGAGTGGACATCGCCCTTTGTGCCTTTTCCTTTTAGTTGTGCTCTATCATTTTCAGAAAACTTGTCTTAGCCCATCGAAACCAACTTGATAGATTGCCTAGTTGGAGATGATTTTGCCATCCGAGCCTGAGTTAAATTAAAATGTCGTCTGTAAACTTCAAGAGCTCACCTAACCTGTTAGGCAAAACGCCTTCCTAGTAGGCGAGCCTAAGAACTAGTCTGGAACTGTGTTTGCTTTTGAGTTTGATTTCAACTAACCTTCCCCTAATATATGTTTTCAATTATTTTACCTTGCAGGAAATGGCAAGAATAAAAGCAAAAGAGTTGTTTCCTCTAAATCTAAGCCTGAATGGGAATCTTCTCCTCTTCCCCCCTTTGAAAAGAAATAAGGAGATCTCTACATCTGAGCCTTCCCACAAACAAGCCATTCCACTCTCATATATGTGGGTGAGTGAGAAACCAAAGAAGAGAATAGTCAAGAAGAGGATGGACATTAGGTCCAAGTTGGAACCAAACATTGTCTCTAATGTAAGTGCTTCATGATTTCCCTCGATCATTGCTCCCACGACCCTTAATAGGCTCAAAGTAGTTGGAGAATGCATGATTCTTGAGGAGAGATGACTCTCCATAGATACGATGATGAGTGACTACCCCAACATCTGGGAAAAAAATCAAATTTCATAGTTTCGAGAGGTTCACAAGAGTCAAACCTCCTTATGATTTGGCTTGGGTACGAGAGTTTATGAAGCCTATGTTAAGGCCTTGACTAAGAAGAGAAAGGGCATTGTTTGGAAGCCCTTAGATGAAGTGGAAGTATGTGGCAAAAGGGTGCACTGCAACGCAGGTGCCATTAAGACAATGTTGGGTACCAAGGCACTACAGATGATCATTATAGGCTCCAGTTAAACATGGACTAGATGTACTAAAGGGGTGGCTGTCACCTCTCATTTCTCATATCTCTTCTACATGGATAGTTTATGGAGCATGCATAAAGAAAAAAGATATGTACATCACCTCAAGATATTGGTTTGGCTTCATTAGAAGCAATCTCATGCCATCCTAGAATAAGTCTATTCTCCACCCTCTAAAAGGTTGTATAAGTTAGTAGCATTATTAATTGGATGGAGATCAACGTCGGTTCCATTATTGTTGAGGAGATTCTTAAGAGAGCTCGTTAGAAGCAAACTTTCCTCCCCTTTCCACTCTTGATCACACAATTGTGTGGGGGTGCAGGAGTCCTTTACGGCAGAGGAATGATGTGAGAATTAAACCCACCCCCTCCCTGGAGGATTGAGGTAGATTATTTGAGAGATGAGGTGGCTTAGAGGAATTCACCAACACCATAAACCACTCCTATGGTTGACACTATTACACTTGAGGCTGGTGTCACTCATCTAGCAACGTAAGTGAAGCCATCAAGTACCCCTCAGCCTTCTTCTATGCCATCTACTTCTAGAGTTGTTGCACCTTCCCCTATTTCCTGAACCCCTTGACCCAGAACATGATATACCAAATGGGAAACCTTGCTCGATCTAAATATGTGAGAGCGGTGTGGGTTGAGACGATGATGCCAAAGTGTATTGAGAGAGCCATTAGGAATGCGCTACTACCTGTTAGGGGTCAAATAGTGCAATATCAAAATAATTTGGCATCATATGGGGAGAGGTTAGATAACCTCACGGCTAGGATGGAGGTTAGGGAGTAGAGCAAGGGTAGCTCAGCTGAGTTGGTTACCATAAAGGGTGACATTGCTACTCTACGGGTTGATGCGGACAAGCTGAGGTCCACATACATTTTTATGTTTTGGGTTGAGGTTCCCTTACCCGACATGCCCAAGTTAGTGCCTACCTCCAAGTCAAGATTTGAGGCACCGAGTGCTGTGGCTGAGCAGCCATGTGTTGCTATTGATGTTGTTAATGATGATGAGGATGATATTGATGAGGTTGATGCTGAGGATGAGGAGTAGACGGATGACTAGGAGTTCTGGAGAGAAGATTAGCACAAGATTAATGTTACTTTGATTGAGCTGCAGGATATTGAGGAGACGATGGTGCTAGCTACCATGGAGAGATCTCGTGTGTAGACCTTTATAGTCGGTACCAGTGGGGCATCTTCATACCCCACTATTCATTTTTCAAATGTGCCAGGATTTGATACCCCTGTTTGATGCTACACTGTCGACTGTTGCCCCTACTATCCCAGGCATTGATGCCCTGGATGATGATGTCCCCTCCAACACTCCAGATATGAGAATTTCACAAGCATAGCCTGTTATGAGGACTTTTATATCTCTCTACCAATTTTTACTTTCCATCGCATTGAGGGCACTGTTTACTTTATTTTGGTAGGGTGATGGATTTTATGCCAATATTCTTCTTTTGATTCTATTTTGTTATTTTAAATTTTAGTTTGAGACATATGTAGTAATTTGGTATTTTTGTTTTATCATGATAGTTGATGGTTTTGCTCATTTTATCTCTGTTTATTCATTTGCCCCATGAGTTATGAAGTTCTTGATTTGCTTGAGTATTAATTATTGATGTTCGAGGATCGATTGTATTCAATATCGATATCTTGATGAGAAATATGTTTTGTGCTAATGATTTCAAGAAAAAATCAGTGTGGCTGCACTTTTGAATCATCGTTTTGATTCTTGTGTTGACTAGATGTGTTTTGATGTGAGCATTGCAATGAACATCACATTTAAGTTTTTGGTCTTGTCGGGCTCTGCTAAATTATTGTGTTTGAAGTGCCTTGTGTGGTGAGGTTTTACTTGAAATCATGCTTGTTGAATCCTAGAATTTGTCTTGTTAGTCTGAAAGTCCAAGCTTTGGTGAATGCATGAAATTACCCTGGGCATAAATTATAAGATAAAACCCAAATGTTCATACCTTTTGTGACTAGCTTGTGAGGGTGTACAAGCATTTTTGCACCATTTGAGCCTAAACCATCTGTTGGCAACCTTATTAAAACCTCTTGAGCTAATATTGTCCCTAACTTCTCACCCATAAATCCTCTTCTAAGAATTATTTTGTTTAAATAGACAACTTAGGCCAAAAGCCTAAGTTGGGGTGTGTGGAAAGGAAGGATTAAAGAAAGCCAAGTGGAAGGAAAAGAAAGAAAAAGTGAGACTCAATTTTGTAGTGTGTTACAAAGAAGGAACCCCTCCTTATAAAAACAAATTTGTTTGATGAGCAAAAGTCTTAAAGTTTAAAGGATAAAGAAAGTTTGAGGAAATAAAAGAGGTGGCAAATAGATTGAATGAAAAAATTGAAGTTTAAGCCTCCAAGTGAAAAGAATGGAAGGAACTTGAGAAGAGGTGAAGATGAGTGCAACAATGCTTTGAAAAGGTGAAGTCATTGAGCCAAATTGACCTTACCTTTACCCTCAGCCCCATTACAGTCCTGAAAGACCCTTGAGAACTTGCATGAACAAGGTTAGGTGATGATTGGAAAGATGGGAAAATTTATGGGATGAAGCTTGCATGTATTTCTCTGTCGGACAGTGAGAGTTGTATTGATTCCTAACTTCTTTTTTGATTTTCTTTGTGAGAGCACGGAATCGTTCTTGATGTGAGGGAACTTGAATGAATTTGTTGAAACATGGTTTTGTAATAGAAAATAATCTATTGTGAGCTTGAGCTTGGATTGATACTAGCTAGTCATCATTCGAAGCTTTTTTATCATGATTGGGTGTTGCATTTGAAGCTTGTAGTGGAACTTGCATGTTATCTCTCATTGAGAACTTTTGTAGACACCCTTGTTGAACTAATTTTTTTCTTTATTTACTTGAGGACAAGCAAAACTTTAAGTTGGGGGTGTCGATGAGTGGTAGATTGACACTAATTTGAGGCCTTTATAGTTCAACAATTAGTGTCCTCAATCCCTAATTATTTCCTATTCTAATTATATTTTGATGATTTGCATATATGAATGTTAAAGGACAAGGCTAGGAAGAATATATGAAAGAAAATCCAAAAATATTGTTCGAAGTATAAACTCCACACTGGTAGTCGTCGAACCAAAATGGTGGATCGCCCGAATGACATGACCTCACCCAAAGTGACAATGCTCATAATTGAATATGTTCAAGGCAGGCCGGCAAACAAAAAAAGTGAAACGGTGACTCACCGAAAAATGAAGGGCGAACTAGTTGACCATCGTCGAAGTTGACAGGACTTTGATGAAAAATGAAGGCTTAAAAGGAGAAAAAGGTGGTAATCGGAGATCAACAAAATATGAAAGGCTGATTCAAATGAATTCGCCAACTGAGGTTTAAACACCTGAAGCTTGAAGCAAATTAAAGATGAGCTGAGGAACAGATGGTGATCCACCGATCGTGTTCGACGAGCCCACTATGTCGTCGAGTTTGTCATGCAATGAATATTGGGCTAAAATTTTGGAAGCTATAAATAGCCCAATGTAGAGAGAAAATAGGGAGTTCTTTTCGAGAGAGTTCTTTTTAGAGAGTTTTCAGAGTTGTGAAGACTTCTTTGGTATGAGACTTCTTACCTTGTGAAAAACATCTTTAGTTTATGGGTTTTAATTTAACTCTTGAAATTAACAATTGAAATTTGAAATCAAAGTGAGTGTTGATTATAATTGCTTAATTTCATCACATTCATAGTTGCTATCATGATAGTTATAATTTGTTTACTTTTTGTGATGGGTGGCTAAAATCCCATATCTAGAGTTCCAATAATGGGGTTGGGTGTTGATTTATTAAAATGGGTATTGTATTTTACTCTGTTTTATTCTTTTTCATTCACGGACTTAGGCTAATTAGCATGAAGTTAATTCATGGGTTAAGGTTGCAAACTTAACCATATTTTCGATTTTTGATTGATGCTTGAAAGAGATCGATTGGAGTGGGTAATTAGTTTAATGCATGCAATTTAGGTTTGATGTCTATGGTTTTCTCGAAAGAGGGATTATGGTTCAGATCTATTTTCCCAAATCTCCTTGAAGAGAGATTCCATAAGCTAATGGGTTGATTTGTTATTAACATAGATGAGACAGAAAAGAGATTCTATGAATTGGTACTATGAGATTGAAAAAAGATTAGTGGAATTGAAGATGACCTAGCCTATCCATGATTGTCCACCACTATTGAGCAACACAATTATCCCTATTTGACATTCCAACCCCCGCACCCCTAGATTACTTGTATATTTCTTGAATTTTTGAACTTTAGTTTGATTGTGGTATTTTATACTTTAAACTATTTTAGTGAATTTGGTGAAATCATCCACCAATTTTTCTTAACTTACTACAACGAATAGGTCTGCATTCCTAAATTCCTAGTTTTATTCTTATCATCATACCATTCTTTGTGAGATTCGACCCCGATTCTTAGTTGGGTAACTTTATTGATGACAACCGCTTACTCTTCAAATTTGTTTGGAGGGTAATTTAAGCGTTATAATCCTCATCTATAATTAACGATCGTTGATCCTCTATAACAGAGATGACTAAACTCCCATAAAGGCTAACACCCGCCTAGAGTATGATATATCAAGTTGAATCATCCTATTGGCTAAAGAATGAATGTCAAAAGCCAAAGGTCACTCTAAAGCTGAAAGAAAGCTAGACTACCCATACTCACCGCCCTCTGAATCAAGGCAATTTCTACAACATTAGCCTTGCTTGGATGATGTAAAATAGAGAGGTCATAGTCCTTCATGAGCTCAATCCACATGTGCTGCCTCAAAATTATGTCCTTCTTAGATCATAATATATTGTAGACTCTTTTGATTAGTGTAGATCTCACATCGAACTCCATACAGGTAGTTCCTCCAAAACTTAAATGCAAAAACTATTGCTGCCAACTCTAAATCATGAGTGGGTAGTTGTACTCGTGCACCTTAAGCTACCTCGACGCATAACCTATAACACAATCCCGCAGCGTCAATGCAAAACCCAAACAAAACCAATGCTGGATGTGTCAGAATACACCGTGAATCCCTCTCCTATAACTAGAATATTCAAAACATGAGTAATGGTAAGAAACTCCTAGACCTTCCGAAAGCTCAACTCAAATTCCTCAAATCACTAAAAAGGAAAATCAAGGTGAGTCAGTCGAGTCAAAAAAATTTCAATAGTCGAGAAGTCCTCCACAAACTGTCTATAGTAGCCGGATAATCCAACGAAGCTCTCAATTTCAATCACTAAGGTGGGCCTAGATAAATTACGAATAGCCTTAATCTTTGTCGGATCCACCATATGCCATCTTTTTACACCACATGCCCCAAGAATGCTATAGACGCAATCCAAAACTCGTACTTTGAGAACTTGGCATAGAATCGTTGATCTCTCGAAGTTCGAAGCACAATCCTCGAATATTTCTCGTGCTCATATCGGCTCCACAAGTACATCAAAATATCATCAATGAACATGATGATGAAGGAATCAATATAAGGCCTGAACACACCCCATCATCAAATCAAAGAATGTCACATGGGCATTGATTAGCCCAAAAGACAACACTGTGAACTCATAATTGTCATAACGAGTCCTAAATATTGTCTTAGGGATGTATGCCTTCCTAATCCTCAACTTATGGTAACCGAATCTCAATTCAATCTTAGAAAACACCATGGTATGCTGAAGCTTGTCAAATAAATCATCAATGTAAGGCATGGGGTACCGGTTTTTCATCATCAGCTTATTCAATTGTATGCAATCAATAGACATATGCATAGACCATTCCTTCTTATTTATCAATAGGAATAGGGCACCTTAAGGCGATACACTCGGCCAATTGAAAACCTTACCTAAGAGATCCTGAAATGGAACACTACACTCCTTGATCTCTACAATGGGCATACGATAAGGTAGAATAAAGATAAGATAAGTGCCTGGCTCGAGATCAATGACAAAGTCAATATCACACACCAAGTAAAGGTTAGGTAGATCATTAGGGAAAACATCCATAAAATATCGCACAATAGGGACTAAATAAATTGGAGGTCCCTCCCTACCCACATTCTGCAAATAAGCAACTTAAGCTAGACATCCACTAGAAACCAACCTCTGAGTTTGAATGAAAGAGATATCCCTAGTCAGAGTGTGACTAAAAGAGTCGTGCCACACCACAAAAGGGATACCAATCATGGCTTAGGTAACAGTCATAGCAAAACAATCCAAGACCGAACTGTATAGCGGATTACCAGTCCACGCTCAGAATACCATCAAGGTCCCATATATCTAGCAAAATAAGTTCAGCCCAAGTGTCAAACCCCTCGATATTCACCATGTAAGATCTAAATACCCTATCCACTACTAAAGACTTACCCACGGGGATGGAAACATGCAAGATCGCTACCAAAGACTCAAAACCCATACTCATCTGAGAAGCATAATATATAGACACATATGAAAAAGCAGAGCCCAAATTAAATAAAGCCGAAGTGGGCTGATGGAATAAAAGAATCATACATGTGATGACAGAGCCTAACACTACTAAAAAACTACTAAAAAGCGACGGACAATGTCACTCCAAAAAATGACCTCATTTGCCACACTGTCCGTCGCTTTTTGATAAAAATAATTATTTTTTAAATTACTTTACAAAAAGCGACAGACAACATCTCTTAGTCCATCATTTTCTTCACGGATTTTTGCGCCATATATATAACTAATAATTATTTATTTAATTTATAAAGAGACGACGTCCGTTGTGTTTTATTAAAAATAATTATTTATAAATTAAATAATAACCACGCTGTCCATCGTTTTTAATTTATTTTATTTTATTAATTATTTTTAAAAAGAAGCGACGGATGACATATCTTAGTCTGTCTCTTTTTGGTCAAAATATCTAGTCAAAAATTTTTAAAAAGCGACAGACAACGTCTCTTAGTCCATCGCTTTTTTGTCAAAATGTTGGTCAAATATCTTTAAAAAAGCACGGACAAAGAGACGATGTCCGTCACTTTTTTAAAATTATGTTGAACCAAAAGCGGGGTTTTCCACATTTCCCATCTCTCTTTCTCTCTCTTCTCTCCCTTCTCTCTAAAACTAGATGTGCCGCCGCCGCCCCACGTCGCTGTCGCCCTTCTCTCCCCAAGCACTAGTCCCATCGCCGGCGCTGCCACCCGTCGTCCCCACTTCCTCTTTTCCTTAGCTTGTTAAGGTTAGGGTTTAATTTTAGTTTTTTTTCAATTCTAGTAATATTTAATTTTTTATAAGTTAGTATATTATTTTAGTTTGTTAAATTGTGTTGTTCGATTGTTAATTTGTATATTTGATTATTGTTAGTTAGGGAGAGAATTGAGGATTTTTGATTTTAGGGTTTTCATTTAAATTCGAGATTTTTTAATATGATTGTGAATTGATTATTAGAAGTTAGAAGTTAGAAGTTAGAGTAATTGCATTTTCCAACTTTGAAATTCTTAAATTCAGTATTTTTGAAAGTTGAAGTTAGAAAAATATTGGATAGTATATGAAAGTTGAAATTTCCAACTTGGAAATTCTTGAATTTAGTAAGTTTGAAAGTTGAAGTTAGAAAAATAATAGATTGTACATGAAAGTTAGATTACTTTAAAGTTAGAAAAATATTGGATAGTATATGAAAGTTGAAATTAGGTTACTTGAATTCTTGAACTTAGAAATTCTTGAATTTGTAGTTTATATAGAACTAATTTTAGAAATTACATATGAACTTGATTTTTTGTAGGATTTTAGAACTTTAGGTTGTGAACTTCAGAAATCTTGAATTATTGTAGGATTGTAGAACTTAGGTTGTGAAATTTAGAAGTCTTGAATTATTGTAGGATTTTTGAAGTTTTGAGAATATAAATTTTTGTAGGATTTTAGAACTTTAGAAATCTTGAATTATTGTTGGATTTTAGAACTTTAGGTTGTGAACTTTAGAATCTTGAATTATTGTAGGATTTTAGAACTTTAGGTTATGAACTTTAGAAATCTTGAATTTATTGTAGGATTTTAGAACTTTAAGTTGTGAATTTTAGAAATCTTGAATTATTATAGGATTTTAGAACTTTAGGTTGTGAATTTTAGAAATCTTGAATTATTGTAGGATTTTAAAACTTTAAGTTGTGGACTTTAGAGAACTTGAATTTTTGTAGGATTTTAGAACTTTAGGTTGTGAACGTTAGAAAACTTGAATTATTGTAGAATTTTAGAACTTTAGAGAACTTGAATTTTTGTAGGATTTTAGAACTTTAAGTTGTGAACTTTAGAGAACTTGAATTTTTGGAGGATTTTAGAACTTTAGGTTGTGAACTTTAGAAATCTTGAATTATTGTAGGATTTTAGAACTTTAAGTTGTAAACTTTAGAGAACTTGAATTTTTGTAGGATTTTAGAACATTAGAAAAATCTTGAATTATTGTAGGATTTTATAACTTTAAGTTGTGAACTTTAGAGAACTTGAATGTTTGTAGGAGTTTAGACTTTTATGTTGTGAATGTTACATATCTTGAATTATTGTAGAATCTTAGAACTTTAAGTTGTAAACTTTAGAGAACTTGAATTTTTGTAGGATTTTAGAACTTTCGAAAAATGTTGAATTATTGTAGGATTTTAGAACTTTAAGTTGTGAACTTTAGAGAACTTAAATTTTTGTATGATTTTAGACTTTTAGGTTGTGAACGTTAGAAATCTTGAATTATGGTAGAATTTTAGAACTTTAAATTGTAAACTTTAGGGAACTTAAATTTTTATAGTATTTTAGAACTTTAGGTTGTGAACTTTAGAAATCTTGAATTATTGTAGAATTTTAGAACTTTAAGTTGTGAACTTTAGAGAACTTGAATTTTTGTAGGATTTTAGAACTTTAAGTTGTGAACTTTAAAGTACTTGAATTTTTGTAGGATTTTAGAAATTTAGGTTGTGAATTTTAGAAATCTTGAATTATTGTAGGATTTTGAAATCTTGAATTATTGTATGATTTAGAACTTTAAGTTGTAATCTTTAGAAATCTTGAATTATTGTATGATTTTAAAACTTTAGGTTGTGAACTTTAGAAATCTTAATTTGTAGAATTTATGAACTAATTATTAGGTTGAACTTTAGAAATCTTGATAAAATGTTGTCTCTATGAACTATTTAACTAAGCTTGAACATTATTTGAACTTAATTAAAAGTTTGAACTTAATTTGAAGTTTGTATTACTTAAAATCTTATTGACCTTGGTATGTATTTGAATTTAATTAGATTTTGATCTTAATTTATAATAACTTTAACTTAATTAAGAATATGAACTTAAAATCTTGTTGAGCTTAATTGGAACTTAATTAGAAATTTGAACTTAATTTGAACTTTAAAGTACTTAACATCTTATTGACCTTAATATATTTGAACTTAATTAGACCTTTGAACTTAATTTTATAATAACTTGAACTTAATTAGGAATATAATTAATTATTTGAAATCTTAAACTTAATTATTGTTGGCAAAAGGGTCTGGTGGACCATTGTACTTGTATGAGTTTGTATTGTGAATCATTTTACTTACCCGTTTGTCAATTGAACCCTTAAATTCAATAAAACACAATTTAACAAACCTCTCTGACCATTGACCAGACTTATGTGGCATTAGGATGTCTGAGTTGGCAAAAGTGTATAACTACACACCTTTTAAGGTGAGTGAGGAGCATTTTTACTTAAAAAAATATTAAAAAATTATAAAAGTAATATTTTTTTAAAACCATGAATTAAAAAACCTCTTCTTGTTCACCCATTACACCTCTTTTTCAGCCATTTCCATCCCCTGCCCAACCCCTTTTTCTTTCTTTTCCACAATCTATTGTCATCTATTTAGCAGATCTTGGGCACCTCCTTGAGTTCACTAATTCACTGACGGAGGAAAATAGCGGTGGTGGTGGTGCTCGCCGGACACCACTAATACCCAATGGAGTGTGAGAGAGAGAGGCGGGCTGGTCAGCAAAGTGGAGAACGAGGTGGGTTAGGGTGCGAGAATCTAATCATGGCAGTAAAAATGGTGATTGTGTGCGGAAGAGATGAAGGAGAAAATGGTGATGGTGTTCGGCTAGATCTGGTGGTGTGGTTGCTTAGGTTATTGGTTTTGTGGAGGTTGGAGGAGGAAAGAAAAATGGTGATGATATACGATGGAGATGAAGGTAGGTAATGGAGAGAATATGAGTGGTTTCGCCGGTAAAAATGGCGACGGCGACGGCTTTGGCCGGGAACCAGTGGGAATGGGAGAGAATGTAATCGAGTTTTATTTTAAAGAATATAATTAAAAATTTATTATTTACCTTTTATCAAACAATTTTGATTAATAATTTTAAAAATAATTATGAAATAATTACGACATGGCATTAATATATATCTGATGTGGACATGACATGTCATTTATGTAAAGGAGAGTGAACTACACACATGGTTGGAGGGGTTTAAAAGACACATTTTAGTTGATTTTAAGTGTTCAGTTGACAAATGATTAAGTAGAAGGGTTCACAATACAAACGCCTACAAGTACAAGGGTCCACCAGACTATTTTGCCTTTATTGTTTATGAATTAGTTAAGCTTGAACTTTGTAGATCTCGAAATGTAGTATTTATGAACTAATTTTAATTTTTGAAAGACTTTATAAGTCTTTAAATTGTGATTTATATATTTTTGAAGGTTTAATTAAGCTATTTAGTTTATATTTTGTGTAGCATGTTAATTATCTGTTTTTGCTTGAATGGGTTGAATTGATTTGATGTTGAATTTAATTTAATTTGCAGGTGGGCAACATAAACTTTTCTGACGGACAGGGTGGTTTTATCCGTCGCTTTTCTATATTTTTTTTAAAAAAAAAACCTGAAAAGCAACGGACATGGTCCTTTAGTCCGTCAGTTTTCTGGATTTTTAAAAATATAATTTGCAGAAAACCGACGGACGGCGTCGCTTTTTGGAATTTTTCAAAAAAAAAAAAGTGACGACAATGTCTATTTTTCCGTCGCTTCTCAAGATTTTAAGAAATTATAAATTGAAAATAAACGACGGACTGCGTCGCTTTTTAGAAATTAAAAAATAAATAAAAAATAATGAAAAAGCGACGGACGGTGTCGCATTATTCAAGAAAATAATTTTTATAAAAAGCAAAAAGAGACGCAGTCCGTCGCTTTTTTGCGACACTGTCCGTCTCTTTTTGAAAAGTGTCGAGCCAAAAAGCGACGAACTTGATTGGGTCACTTTTCCGTCGATTTTGACCAAACGAGCGACACAGTCCGTCGCTTTTGGCCGTCGTTTTTCGCCTGTTTTTTAGTTGTGTAATGCCTCCGCCCTCACTATATTTACATAAAGGTGGCCCTGTCCGCCTATACCATGTGCATCTAACCTACTACCTCACCTGCCTCCCCAAGGACGTCCTTCAGCTTCCTGATTACCATCTCACTATTCCTTACCCTAGGGACCACGCTAAGCTGGAGGTGCTGCTAATGAAATTAGATGCATTCAATATGGTGCAAATGTAATCGTTCCTTTATGGGGAGAGTCTCTAGACTAATGATTAGGCTCACCACAATTATAACCACCCTTTAAAGACTTGCCTGCAAAATAACAATCATCACATCCTCAAACACCCAACTATGAACCCGTCAAACTCTAACCTATACTAGCATCATCCTGACAGCACCACTCAACTTATGAAGTTTGAAGCGCCTCTTGAGCATGCTGGCTTGAATTACCCTATTGAAACCGCTAGTGAGGCCTATCATAGTAGTCCCTTCCCCCAGATTGAAACCAATTCTAGCTACCCTGATGTCGATCCCTCTTGTTGCTGTCCTATTGGCCTTGCGATAGAGCTCCTCCATAGTGAGGGAATGCTCAAAAACATCTAAGAAAGAGCTTCAATCTCAAAGAATAGGCTCAGTCTCAATCTGCAGCTAAAGTCTTAACTCATGAACAAAACAATGAACCCTCTCCTGCTCGGTAAGCAATGTGAGCGTAGCATGTCTGAAGATATCATGAAATCTTACCTCATACTTTGATACAGTCATGGAACCTTACTCTATCCTAGAGAACTGGTCATGGAATATATATCTGACACTTCATGGTATGAACCAGGCTAGAAACACCTTTGAAAACTCAACCCAAGACACCTAAGGTGACCCAGATTGTCTAACCTCCAAATATGAACACCCTCACTGCCTCGTTGGCCCATCAAGCATATAAACTTAAGGTCGACTCCTCTTGACTCGACTAACCCTAATGTGTATAGTTGTTCATGGCATGTAATTTGAAACTCATGGGTTCCCTCCCTAATGGCCCAAAAAACTTTGGAGGTGACAATTTTAAGAACCCTTTCAGCATGTTATGCTTCTCTAGCGGCATAGCTCCGGCCGCAATAACTTTTTGGGCAGCATCGGGTGCTTGTAGCACCTCAACCTGGGGACCACTGCTGTAGGCTCACCCTGCAGGCATAGTTGGAGTTAGGGCTTGATGCATGCCCACTAACATGACCAATAGCTAGGCGATATCCACCTAAAGGTCTAGAGCCATAGTTGGCCCGGGTGGTGATTGAGTTGGTCCCTGCGCCACCAGCTGAGGAAGAGTTTGAGATGGTTGAGGCTCCACCATTGGAACTAAGGTCCTCTGCTTATCCGGGGTTGGTGTTGCAGCGATAGCACAAAATCAAGGTCATCCTATGGCCCTTGTTGGGGCTCTACTCATCGGCTCGGTACATCACCTCTTACAACTGTGCCACTTATGCGAGCAATCATGTGAAAGAATGGAACAAGTGGGATTCAAAGGAACAATAAGACACACAATGCATGAAAGCGATCCAAAAAATAAAATTTTCCTAACGATGCGTTGTAGCCACCCGAAGTTCTACGAATGTCTCCACACTAATATGCAGGACTCTAATAGACATTAGTTATGTCGAAGTGAGACCAACGAACCTGGTGTTCTAATACCAACTTTTCATGACCCAAAAATTTGAGTCATGATGGTACCTATTATAACCCACCAGTAGATAAGCCAATCTGAAACAACAAGTAATGGGTGTACATGGTAGAAACAACATCTAACAAGCATCAGAGCAGTAATTCAACAAATATAAAAGAAGAACAGAGGGGAAGCAAATAAATAGAATAATAATAATACAATTTTATTTGTTTCTCTTTAGAAAACTACAAATTTTAGTTATCTATTTAAACAAGATATGAAAATTGCTAATAGATTTAATGAAATCTCAAAGAAGCCCACGTTGACAGTACTACTCAGTAAATACATACATATATATATATATATACATATATATATACATATATATATATCTTAACTTAGGATTGACTATTCTAGCTTAATTCAAAAAAAACAAAAAGAGATTCAACCAAAAACATGATGGTCACATGTACATACCTACTACAAAAGAGTACAAGTTACAAAAATGAAGCAAAATATACATACTTGTCTAAAAATATAAAAGACTAGCCAAACTAATCAGACAGAGAAAGGTATATTCTAGAACTCCATAAATTGACCCTTGTGTCTGCGTCCTTCTACAAGTGGCTTGATATCATTGCTGGTAATTGGTTCTCGAACAAGCATCACAAAAGCAGATGTAGAGCGTAGTGAGTACCAAAACAAAGGTGAGTTCAAGAATCAAAATTCGCAGAACTTCATAGCTCGACCTACTCAATCCCAAGGTAGTGTGGCACCAGGGGCCAATTGGACTACTACATGTGGTAAGTGTGGTAGAAACCACCCAGAAGTGTGTCGTGATCGTTCCACTAGTTGTTTCAAGTGTGGTCAGTTAGGTCACATCATGAGAGAGTGCCCTAAGAATAAGAAGGGTAATGGTAATGGGGGCAACAGAGCCCAATCTTCTTCAGCGGCTCCGGTAGACAAAGCTGCTCTAAGAACAGCTACTTTAGGGATAGGCGGAGAAGAAAACCATCCGTATGCTATCACCAGTTATCAAGAGAATGAGAACTCACCAGATGTTGTCATTGGTATGATCAAAGTATTTACTTTTGATGTATATGCATTACTTGATCCAGGTGCGAGTCTATGTTTTGTGACTCCGTATATTTGTATGAGGTTTGATATTCTTCCCGAATGACTTCTTGAGCCCTTCAGTGTTTCCACACCTGTTGGTGAGCCTATTCTAGCCAAGAGAGCTTATCGTGATTGTGTCATCTCTGTCAATCACAAAGACACCATGGATGACTTAGTCGAGCTAGACATGGTGGACTTAGATGTTATTCTAGGTATAGACTTTCTTAATGCTTTCTATGCCTCAGTTGATTTTATAATGATTAACGTCTCAAATACACCTTATCCAATTATAGGTGTAGATGATCGTAATCTAGTATATAACCCAACGAAAGGTTGGGGACGAACCCATAGGGAGCGGTACCGTAACGAATTCTATTAGGAAGTAAAGATATGATTCTAATCAGTTATAGAAGTAGACATTATTGATGTCAAACAAAATAAGTCAAAGGTTTGACAACGAATGTAAGATGGGGGGTTTTAAGATATCAATTAACAACTACAATAATCACTAAAATAGGGGATTAGACAAGTAGGAAGGAATTCTCGGGATATGATCGATTATAAGCTAATTTCACTATATGGGTAATTGGATCTTAATAATAAAGTGTTGAATCACTATAGGTAGGCTAGAATATAGGTGCAATAATTTTCTCTCGAACAACTATTACAGTTCAGGCGAGTTCTCTCTAACCTCGACAAGCTTGACACTACGAAACATCCCAAAACCTTAATTTAGCTAAAAATCAAACACCAACTTTGAATCTACTTGAAAACCCTTCAAAGTTGTTCTGCAATGGAAAATACTTAGAAAACTCTCCCAAAAACCGAAGAACACTAAAACTGGACTCCCTTTGATCTCTTTTAGAATTCAATTTATAGTTTCCCAAATTTCAGCTGTAAGGACCATTAGGTGAGGTAAGTCGAGCGTCGTCGACCAGGTCGGCAACGTGCCAATCGCTCCATCTCATCGCCAGTCTTCTTTGGCTTTTAGTCCTCAAGGTTCTGTAACATTAGGTGATCCAGAATGTGTCACTGATCCAGTCAGCGGTCCGCCGAATGTCCAAATCCATCCCCAAATTGACTTCTCCCCAGGGGTGGTAGTCTAAAACTTTAGGTGAGCTGAAGTGCCACTTGGCGAGTTGCCGACTTGATAAAGTTGACGGATCGAAAGAGATACTTAAAGAAATGAAAGTTGATTTTTCATCGTTGAACAATAGAGTAAATTCTCATGCTGATGCAATCAAACAACTTGAAATTCAGTTGATTCAACTTTCAACACAAGTGGAACCCATGGTAATGGAGAAAAGCAAAGCCATAGACACAACAATCTTAAGGGAGGATGGTGATAAAAATCTGGTTTTGGTTACTCGAAGTGGAAAGATAGCGATTGGGGATATGAAGGATAGTGGCGAAGCTCAAGTTCATGAAGAGGAAAAATACATTGGTCAAGACGAGTTTCCCATCCCGCAAAATAGAGAGAACAAAAACACTATTCTTGTTGTTCTGAAGCGATTTTCTGGAGAAATTTGAAGTGGGTGTTGTAATAGAAAGGGATTTTATTCATTTTAAGACTTGGAAATCAACACCAAGCTATGGAACTTGTAGTAGGTATTGAATAAAAAGTTGGGGGTGTTGATCAGTCTGAGATTTGGACTTATTTGGGGCTTTGTTTATATAGATTTAGTGTCCTCAAATGCTTAATTTGTGCCATAAACTGATGTTAAAGCCTTGATTTTCAGGTATATGAATTGAGGAGCAAGCAAGGACAGTAACAAGCAAAAAGGAACAAAACAAACTGAAGAAGTGAAGAAGGGTTCAGCCTGATGATCGCCAAAAAGCACTTGGCGAACCACCGAGTGGATATTTGGACCCCCTAAAGTTCCAGTGTGCCAGCCCTGAAGGAAGAAACCAAGTCAGCGATAGGAAAGGGGCAGTCGGTGAATCGCCGATCAGGTCCGCGATGAAAAGATTGATTGCCCAAAGTTACAGAACTTGAGGATGCTGCGAGCCAATGCAAAAAGGCGATAGAAGAGAGCAAAGGGCGGTTCACCAAATTACTCGGTGAACCCGACTTATATCGCCCAATGGCCTTTCGTGGCTAATTTTCGGCGACTACAAATAGGATTTGGAACTGTAAATTCAGCAGAAATATTTTATGTTCTTCTAAAATCTAGAACAGTTTTCTCTGGGGTTTTGGATAGTTCCTTAGGAGAAAGACTTTTTGAGATTCAATTTGGAGATTTTGCAAGTGGGTTTTGAATTTTCTGCAAATTGAAGCATTGTAAAGGCTTAATTACTCTTACCCAATTGGTGGCTAATTGATTTGGTAACCGTTTTTACTCTTTTATGATGTTTGGCTAAAACTCCAATTCTTGGGGTGTGATCATGTGATTATGGGTTGAATTAGTTTATGGGTATTGTCAATTACTAGTTTAAATGCTATATTGAAGTGGGTTTAATCATTAGCTGAGGGTTAATTTATGAATTTTAGTTGCAAATGTAGTTCTAATTTTGTGTTCTTAGCTTGCTCGAGAGAGAGGTTTTAGAACCAAAGATTTTGATTAATGGTTTGAAGGTATTAGGTTGATTTTGGTTCAACTCGAGAGAGTGAATCCTAAACCCGATCCTACCCATCTTGCTCGAGATTTGTTTATATAGATTTAGTGTTCTCAAATGCTTAATTTATGCCATAAACTGATGTTAAAGCCTTGATTTTCAGGTATATTAATTGAGTAGCAAGCAAGGACACTAACATTTAAAAAGGAACAAAACAAACTCAAGAAGTGAAGAAAGCCGAAGCCTGATGATCGCCAAAAGCACTTGGCGAACCGCTGAGTGGATATTTGGACCGCCTAAAGTTCCAGTGTGTCAGTCCTGAGGGAAGAAACCTAGTCGGCGACAGGAAAGGGCAGTCGGTGAATCGCCGATCAGGTCCGCGATGACAAGATTGATCACCTAAAGGAAAGGACTTTATGGAGGTCATATAATTATTCCCCGTGTTTTGTGCGTTAAATTTGGTCCTACATTGTTGGTTTGCGGTTATTTTGTATTGGTTCTAGTTGGGTGAAGTCTAAGTTGCCCCGAGTTGTGCCAAATGATGTAATTTTCCCGATGATGGAGAGTTTGACATCATTCCTAAGGGTTAAAGTCGTCAAATGGCCAATTTTGGCCAAATCAGGGGAAGTTTGAGTACCCCGAGGGCATGGGTCGTATGGGTCTTGGCTGAATTGCATGATGTGTGTGTTTGATTTTGATTTCGGGGGATGTGGTCTTGATTTTAGGAAATGGGGTTGAAAACAAGCACGTTGGGCCGTTTGGCGAGCTGCGTCGAGCTCGCCGAATGGTTCAGCGGTTCGCCAATGTCCCCCTTTAATCGCCCTTAATTTCATCTTTTTGCTAATTTGATTTTGTAACTTTTGACAGAAAGCCTGAGCTCGCCGAGGTCACTCAGCGACTCACCAAAAGGTTCCGTAGATCACCCTTTCTGCACCCCTAACCCTTAAAATACACTGTATTATTTGGCGGGCTACTCTAAGCTCACCGATTATTGTCGGCGATTTGCCGAAGGGACCTGATCATTGCCGACAGACGAAGTGACTGAGTAGACAGGATGATTTTTACCTCCCTCTCTGTTGTTTTTATTGATTATCTTTATTTTAGTTGCATTTGAGGACAATTGCTTCTTTTTGTTGGGTGGGGTGAGGTATTTCCATACCTACCTCTTGTGATTCTGTTTTGTTTGTGAATATTGGGTTTTGTTGATCTATATATGTGTTTTGATCTTGACATTGTGGATATTTTAGCTTGTGGCCCTTGTTTTGAATGGAAATAGTTTTGAACCAAATTTTAAAATTTTGATTTGCCACCTTTTTTCTGTGTGATTGTGGCTGTTCTTGTGAAAATTTGAGAGTCGGTTATGATCAATACGGATGACTTGAATAGTGCTCTAAATTAAACAAAATGAATGTGCGGCTACGATGAGTCCAATGAAGTTGCATAGACAATGTGTGAACTTTTAGCATCTTGTTGTGACTAGCCGGTTATCGAATGAGTCTCTTCTGATGAACATTGCACACTAGCTAAAAAGTGTGGAGTCTTGTTTGATATTTTTTCCAATGCCTAGTGTGATGAGATTAATTTGAATAGTGTGTGTGATGACACCTAGAATTTACTCCGTTGGTCCGGTTGACTAAGTGATGCAAGCACTTGAAATGATCTTAGGCAACAATTTTGAAGAGTGAAGCAATTTGACAATACACCTCTTTTGTGGCCAACCTTGTGAGATGGGTGAACCTTACTTGGCACATTTTGAGCCTAAGTTGGGGGTGATGAGTCTGAGTTTTAGACTCATTTAGAACTTTGTTTATATTGATTTAGTGTCCTCAAATGCTTATTTTGTGCCAATAACTGATGTTAAATCCTTGATTTTCAGGAATATGGATTGAGGAAGAAAGCAAGGAAACTAACAGGCAAAAAGGAAAAAAACAGGCTGAAGAAATGAAGAAGGGCGAGCCTTAAGATCGCCAAGAGCACTTGGCGTGTCGCCGAGTGGCTAATCTCATCGCCTAAAGTTCCATTGTGCCAAGCCTTGAAGGAAGAGACCAAGTCAGTGATGAAAAGGAGCAGTCAACGAATCGCTGAGTCGTTCCACGAAGCAAAGATAGATCGCCCAAAGTTACAGAACTCATGGATGCTGAATGCTAAGGCGAAAAGGTGATGGAAGAGGTCAAAGGGCGGCTCGCCGAGTGGTTCGGCAAGCCCGACTTACTTCACCGAGTGGCCCTTCGTGGCTTATTTTAGGCGACTATAAATTACATGTTGAACATTAATTTAGTATCAAATTATATAGACTTAGATTATTACACTTAGTCTAGGACAGTTTTCTCTAGAGTTCTTCCTTAGTTTTGAAGGATTGAAGAAATTCACTTTTGAGAAATTGGAAGTGGGTCTTTAGTATTCATCAAATTGAAGCATTGTAAAGACAAAATCACTCTTACCCAATTGATGGATAATCAATTTGGTAACTGTTTTTATCTTTTAATGATGTTCGGCTAAAACCCCAATTCTTAGGGTGTGATTATGAGTTGATTTAGCTTATGAGTATTGCTAATTGTTAGTTTAAATGCTATTTAAAAGTGAGTTTAATCATTAATTGTGGTTTAATTTAAGAAATGTAGTTGCAAATGCAGTTCTATGTTTGTGTTCTTGGCTTGCTCGAGAGAGAGGTTTTAGAACTAAGGTTTTTGATTAATGGTTTGTAGGTATTGGGTTGATTTGGGTTCAGCTCGAGAGAGTGAATCCTAAACCAAATTCCACACATTTAGCTTGAGAGAGTGAATGGATTAAGGTGTGGGCTGCTGTTATTTTGCATGCTTGTTGATGTTCGAGAGAAATCACTTGATTAGAGGTAAATTGTTCGACAGAAAATCTACCTCCCCTATAGCCTAGACTACTCACTAATATCTAGCTATTTACTAATAGTTGCAATTACCCATATGTCTATATTGCCTATAATCAATCACATCCCAAGAATCCGTCTCATTATTGTTAATTCTTATTGTTTGTGACTGCTATTTGTATTTGATAATCAAAACCAAAACCCCCATTTGACATTCGTGTCACCCCTTAATTTGAATGATGTCCTTATTCGATAATTTTTATTCCTATGACTGATTTGATCGCGTTTATACTTCCCTATTGAATCTGAAACACGTACCGCTCCCTGTGGGATTCGACCCCAACTCATTTATTTAGGTCTTATACTGATTTATGATCGTTTGCACCTTGAATTGGATGAGGTGTATTTGAAACGTTATTAATCAAAATGGCGCCGCTGCCGGGTAGTGGTGTTGTTTGATATTCTTTTAGTGAAGTTGAATTGTGTTCTTGTTAGTCATAGTTGAATCTACTTACTTTTAGTTTTGGTTTTTGGGTTGCTTGTTAAAAAAGAGGAGGAGATGTGCGTTAACGGAAACAATGCAATAGCCAATCCAAAAAATGTAGCTTGAATTGGTATCTCTGTCGTGCCACGACGTTAAATAAGGCGCTTCTTGGGAGGCAATCCAAGTTTTTAATGCTTTTTGTTTTGCTTTGGAATAACGGGTGTTGATTGTGCAGGTCGAAGTGTGGAATATGTTTGAAAAATTCAGGTTGGCGAGCCAAGAGTCCAGTCAGCGACTCACCGAAGAGGTCGGCGAGCCCGACTTGGACCGTTGTTGTACTCTCAAAAATAGCAAGAAGGAGTCTGTAAAACTCGGCAGGCCCATGGACAAGTCGGGGACTCGCCGAACAGGTCGGCGAGCCTGATTTTGTCTGTTGTTTGGACCGTCAAATTAACTGGAGGTCCTATAAAAATCGGTGAGGTAAGTCACCACTCGGCGTGTCGCCGAGTGGTTTGGTGAGTACGACTAATATCGCCGAAAGGGTCGCGAACTGAAAGGATTTAAAAGGCCAAAGGTTTAAAATTTCAAACTCTTTCACATTCCTTGACTTTTATCCTAGTATAATCACCCCACACTCTAGATTTTCAATATTTTTCCTAGTTTTACCGCTTTTGCTCTTTGATCTCGTGCTAGAAGTTGGAATACATTGTCGCCTAGCTTACCAAATTCGTATTTCCTTTTAAAGGTTGGTTTTATGAACCCTGAACTCTTGAATTGCAGTTGAACTCGAATGCATTTGTTTAAATATTTATTGATGTGTGCTGGGCCTGTTCTGAAATCGTATTTCTGTGCTAGTTTCCTGTTTTAATTTCAAAATGTGCTTAAAATGCTATAATCATGATTTCCCGAGTTTTGTGCTTTGAAATTGATCATAAATTGTTGGGTTTTGGTATTTTGTTATTGGGTCTAGTCGGGTGAAGTTTGAGTAACCCCAATTGTGCTAAATGACGTATTTTGCCCAATGATGGAGCGTTTGACGTCATTCTTAAGAGAAAAAGTCGTCAAATGGCTAATTTTTGCCAAACCAGGGAAAGTCTAAGTACCCCGGTATCATGGGTCTAAGCTTAATTGCATGAGTGTGTTGTTTGATTTTGTTTTCAGGGGCTGCGGGTTTGATTTTGGGAAACGGCATTGAAATTTGGCACGTTGGGCAATTCGGCGAGCTTGGTCGAGCTCGCCGAACCACTCGGCCGTTTGCCAACGTCCCCCATGATCGCCTTTAATTTCATGATTTGACTAGACTAGAGTCTATAACTTTCGGTGGGAAGCCCAAGATCGTCGAGTGCACTCGCCGACTCACCGAAAGTCTCCCTTGATCACTTTTTTCACGCCCCTAACCCCAAAAACACTCTGTAACTTTCGGCGGGCTAGTCTGAGCTCTCCGACTGATGTCGGTGATTCGCCGATAGGCCCTACATATTGCCGACATGTTATTGTTCTGGAAAATATTTGAGCCAGTCCTTTCAGCGAGCCCGATCTGGCTCGCCAAAGTGACTCGGCGACTCACCGATCGGTTCGGTGACTCTTTCTGCACCCTGTTTTTTGCATTGTTCTTGGATTGTTTCTAACTTTTCCCGATGCGTTTTACAGATATGGCTAGGACCAACTGTGATGCGAGTGGAATGCCGCCCCATAATCGAGTACGGGGTATCGTGATTAATGAGGGAGCAGCAGCTCCTTCTAAAAGTGAAAGAAAGCACCTCCAAAGGGAGGCAAGGGCAAGCGAAAAGTGCCCGTAGTGGAGAGATCGGAGCACGACTCCGGCAGTGAAGGGGACTCTCTCCATTCTCAGGCCTCATTCTCCGAGCCTGAGGATGACCAGCCACTACAATCCCGGTGAGCAGAGATTAGCGCAAGGTCTCACCAAGATCCTTCTAGGATCCCGGAGTCTACCCCACCTACTGATGATACAGTTCCAGCTCCAGCACAGACGGTGGTTCCAGCACCACCAGTTCAAGGTCCTTCCCCCCGGCTACTCAACAGGCTAAAGGCCGAGGAACTGAGGACCATTCTCGATGAAAAGAGATTGTCCACAGACGGTGTGATGGACAGTTACCCCCTTGTGTGGGACCCACTCTGGTACCACAGGTTTGACTCATTCACCAGGCCTCATAGCCCCTATATTCCCACCTGGGTCAGACAGTGCTACACAACATATGGTGATCTAGTACCCCAGGGAAAGAAGAAGGCTAGTGCCTTTAGACCGGTGAAGTCCATGACGGTTCAGTGAAAGACAGTGGGCTGCAATAGCGATCACATTAATGTTGTACTTGACAGGACCACAGACGTCGAGCACGCATATGAGAGTATGGTTACCTCACAGATGCTAGATGACCTCAAGGGCTAGCTGGCTCCCCTCATTTCTGACACCACCCCGAGGTGGAATGACGTCGGAGCCCCTATTAAGAAGAAAGATTTGAATATAGCAGCCCGGTATTGGTTCGGGTTTATCACCAGTTCTATCATGCCCTCACAGAATGAGTCTATCCTGCGCCACCCAAAGGTGGCCTGTCTCGAGTCCATCATCATAAAG
The DNA here is from genome assembly GCA_029582245.1 of Solanum etuberosum. Taxonomy (NCBI): domain Eukaryota; kingdom Viridiplantae; phylum Streptophyta; class Magnoliopsida; order Solanales; family Solanaceae; genus Solanum; species Solanum etuberosum. Next base: position 188,222 of record JAJONR010000398.1, read on the forward strand.
AAGCGGCTCAACTTGGGACTTATTATAGTGCAGGAGATGGCCATGAGGGCCAAGCAGCATCAGACGTCCCTTCCTTTCCTAGTGCTGATCATAGAGCTATGTCAGTGGGCTAGAGTTCCTCGTGACGAGAAGAGGGACATAGAGGTCACACCTACATCATCCATAGAAATCCGGCGCATACAGGCCAAGTACACACGGGATGAGGCGGATATGAGGAGAGCAGCTCCGGTGGATGCATCCCCGGAGGTTGATGTTGAGTCTATACCTGCAAAGGCATCTTTGCCTACTCCGGCCCCCGGGCCTTCAGGTACACCCGCTACTACTCCTTCCCAGGCCCCAGGTTCTTCTGCGGCTTCCCAGCCTACTAGGATCACTCAGGCCATGCTCCTCAAGATTGGGCACCTAGCCCATTCTGGCGAAGTGCGGGCTTCCCAGCTAGAGGCCAAGGTTCCTTGGATGATTGAGTGAGCCATCTCATCTTATTTGACGCCCCTCCGGACATCTATCGATGCTCTCACAGCTAGAGTAGAGACTTGAGAGAGTCGACAGGGGGTTTCTTCCGAAGTGACGACTTTAAAAGTCGAGGTTTTAGATTTGAGGAAGGATGTGGACTATCTGAAGTCCACAAACTTCACTTCTCTCATTGAGTCAACTGAGGCTCAGGATGTCCCAGCCAGTTATGTGATGCTTCCAGCTACCACCGGAGATGTACCTATAGATGATGTTGCTGCTGATGAATCAGAGGCGGAGACGGATGAGGAATAGCTTGAGGAGCGAGAGGCCTCTATGTATGATGATTTGGCCGACTTGGAGGGTGCTATGTTTGAGACTGCCCGACAGGATTCTTTGAGGGACACGTCCATGGTAGGCTCTAGAGGAGTCAATGTGGATGTTGCACCATGCACTGATGCCCAAGATCAGAGTGTGACTCCGGGTACTAATGCCCCGACAGATAGAGAGACTGTGTAGACATGATTCTTCTTTACCTTTCTCTCTGTCGTTTTTATTGATTTGTGATTATTTTTGTTGCATTTGAGGACAACTGCTTTTTATTTGTGGTGGGGTGAGGTATTTCTATACCTACCTCTTGTGTATGTATTGGATTTTATGTTTTAAACTGTGTTTTGATCTTATCTTGTGGATGTTTGAGCTTATGGCTCCTTGTTATGAATGAAAATATTTTTTTTGACCCATTTTAAAAGTTTTGCCACCTTTTGTTGTGTGTGAATGTGGCTGTTCTTGTACAAATTTTAGTATCAGTTATGATCAATATCGATGACTTGAATTGTGCTCTTAATCGAACAAAAATGAATGCGCGGCTACGATGAGGCCAAATGAAGTTGCATAGACAATATGTGGACTTTTTGTATCTGTTGTGACTAGCCGGTTATCGAATAGAGTCGCTTGTGATGAACATTGCACACTAGCTCGAATGAATCTCGTTTGATATTTGTGCCAATATCTTGTGTGATGAGCTTACTTTGAACCTTGTGTGATGACACCTAGAATTTTTTTATCCTGTTGGTCCGGTTGACTAAGTGATGCAAGCTCTTGAAATGATATTAGGCAACAATTTTGAAGAGTGAAACAATTTGACAATATACCTCTTTTGTGGCCAACCTTGTGAGGTGTGTCAACCTTGTTTGAACCCCCTTTGAGCCTTATCCTTTTCTTGGAAGAAACTTGATGCAAATATGACCCCTTTTTATCCATTCACCCATAATCCTCATGAAGTGTGGTTTTATTGAATAACCAACTTAGGCCAAAAGCCTAAGTTGGGGGTGTGGTGAAAAGAGAAGGTAAATCAAGAAGTGTAAGAAAATCCCCCTTCTAGCAATGGTCTTGAAAAATATGGAACCCCTCCATACAAAAAAAAGAGAAAGAAAAGAAGAAATCAAAAGAAAAAGAACAAATTTTGAGCATGATTCAAATGAGGTGTCCGGTTTTCCATTGAATAATGGTTTGTGGGTATTGGGTTGATTTGGGTTCAGCTCGAGAGAGTGAATCCTAAACCCTATTCCACACATTTAGCTCGAGAGAGTGAATGGATTAAGGTGTGGGCGTCTCTTATTTTGCATGCTTGTTGATGTTCGAGAGAAATCACTTGATTCAGGGTAAATTGTTCGAGAAAAAAATTTACTCCCCTATAGCCTAGCCTACTAACTAATATCTAGCTATTTACTAATAGTTGCAATTACCCATATGTCTATATTTCCTATAATCGATCACATCCCAAGAATCCGTCTCATTATTGTTAATTCTTATTGTTTGTGACTGTTATTTGTAGTTGATAATCAAAACCAAAACCCCCATTTGAAATTCGTGTCACCCCTTAATTTGAATGATGTCCTTATTCAATAATTTTTATTCCTATGACTGATTTGACCGCGTTTATACTTCCCAATTGAATCTGAAACACGTACCGCTCCCTGTGGGATTCGACCCCAACTCAGTTAGTTGGGTTTTATACTGATTTATGATCGGTTGCACCTAGAATTTGATGAGGTGTAGTTGAAACATTATTAATCGGGAGTGTGGTGAAAAATAAGGAATGTCAAGAAGCGTGAGAAATCCCCCTTTGAGTAATAGTTTGAAAAAGATGGAACCCCTCCATGTAAAAAAAAAGAAAGAAAAGAAAAGAGAAAAGAAGAAAAGAAAAAGAATGAAAAAGTTGTGAAATAAAGTGGTGGAAATTGCAAAAGAAATGGGGTATCCGATAGTTCATATGAAGTTGAATAATGGGGTGGATTGTGAGCATATTATAAATGTTAAAGAAAAAGAAGAAAGTGATGTTCAAACCATACTTCATGAAGGTAGCAACCACTAAGCCTAAATGACCATACTTTGACACTCAGCCCCGTTAAAATCCATGAAAAGACCTTTGTGATCTTGAGTGAGCTGAAACGAATGTCGATTGGAAAATAAGGGCAAACCTATGGGTGAAGTGATGCGTGTGTTCATCTTTGTGAGTGTGAGAGTTGTATTTGAATTCGGAACCTTAAATTGTTGAGAAATTATGTGTGACTATGTAGTCATCTTTGTTGTGAGGGCATTTGAATACCTTTGTTGAGCTTGAACTTGCATTTGAAGTAAGTATTGTGAACTTCAGTATCCTTGGTAATAGTGAGTCATAATTTAATTCTTTGAGTGCACAATTGATCATTGCATGAGTAAGTTGAACCCTGTTGTGTGCATTTATGTTGAGTCTTATGTAGCACTATTTGAGACATCCTTTTTGAACTGCTGATCTTGAGTTTTACTTGAGAACAAACAAAAGTTTAAGTTGGGGGTGTTGATGAGTCCGAGATTTGGACTCATTTGGGGCTTTGTTATATAGATTTAGTGTCCTCAAATGCTTAATTTGTGCCATAAACTGATGTTAAAGCCTTGATTTTCAGGTATATGAATTGAGGAGCAAGCAAGGACACTAACAGGCAAAAAGGAACAAAAAAACTGAAGAAGTGAACAAAGGGGAAGCCTGATGATCGCCAAAAGCACTTAGCGAACCGCCGAGTGGATATTTGGACCGCCTAAAGTTTCAGTTTGCCAGCCCTGAGGGAAGAAACCAAGTCGGCGACAGGATAGGGGCAGTCGGCGAATCGCCGATCAGGTCCACGATAACAAGATTGATCACCCAAAGTTACAGAACTTGAGGATGCTGCGAGCCAATGCAAAAAGGCGATAGAAGAGAGCAAAGGGCGGTTTGCCGAACTACTCGGCGAACTCGACTTATATCGCCCAATGGCCTTTCGTGGCTAATTTTTGGCGACTATAAATAGGATTTTGAACTGTAAAAGAAAAAGAGAAAAAATTATTTATTTTCTTTTAAAATCTTGAACAGTTTTCTCTGGAGTTTTGGGATAGTTCCTTAATAGACTTGAAGACTTGTTGAGATTCAATTTTGAGATTATGCAAGTGAGTTTTGAATTTTCTGTAAATTGAAGCATTGTAAACGCTTAATTACTCTTACCAAGTTGATTGCTAATCCATTTGGTAACCGTTTTTACTCTTTTATGATGTTTGGCTAAAACCCCAATTCTTGGGGTGTGATCATGTGATTATGGGTTGAATTAGTTTATGGGTATTGTCAATTAATAGATTAAATGATATATTGAAGTGGGTTTAATCATTAGTTGATGGTTAATTTATGAAATGTAGTTGCAAATGCAGTTCTAATTTTGTGTTCTTATCTTGCTCGAGAGAGAGGTTTTAGAACCAAGCTTTTGACTAATGGTTTATAGGTATTGGGTTGATTTGAGTTCAGCTCGAGAGAGTGAATCCTAAAACCAATCCTACACATCTTGCTTGAGAGAGAAGATGTATTAAGGTTATGGAATGTTCTTAATTGTGATGCTTGTTAATGTTCGAGAGAAATCACTTGAACCGGAATAGTTGTTAGAGAGAAAGCTATTTCAACTATAGTCTAGCCTACCCATTGATATTTAGCTATTTACTAGTGGTTTCAATTACCCATATATCGAAATTTGCCTATAATCGATCACATCTCGAGAATGCCTCTCCTATTGTTATTTCAAATTGTTTGTGACTGATTTGTATTTGATAATTACAAACCAAAACCCCCATCTGACATTTAATGTCACCCCTTTGATTTGTTTCATGCCTTTTTCGATAATTTATATTCCTATATCTAGTTAGATCACATTCGTACTTCTTAATTGAATTTGAACACGTACCGTTCCCTATGGGTTCGACCCCAACTATTTGTTGGGTTTTATACTGCTTAACGATCGTTTTCACCTAGAATTGGATAAGGTGTGCTTATAACGTTAATCAAAATTGGCGTCGTTGCCGGGTTGAGCCGTTGTAGTACCCTGCTGTCGACGCCAATTTTGATTAACGTCTCAAATACACCTCATCCAATTCTAGGTGTAGACGATCGTAATTTAGTATATAACCCAACAAAAGGTTGGGGTCGAACCCACAGTGAGCGGTACCGTGTCGAATTTTATTAGGAAGAAAATATGTGATTCTAATCGGTTATAGAAGTAGACATTATCGAAATCAAACAAAATAAGTCAAAGGTTTGACAATGAATGTCAGATGGGGGGTTTTAAGATATCAATTAACAACAACAATAATCACTAAAACGGGGGATTAGACAAGTAGGAAGAATTCTCGGGATGTGATTGATTATAAGCTAATTTCACTATATGGGTAATTGGAGCTTAATAATAAAGTGTTGAATCACTATGGGTAGGCTAGACTATAGGTGCAATAGTTTTCTCTCGAACAACTATTACGGTTCGGGCGAGTTCTGTCGAATCTTGACAAGCTTGACACTACAAAACAGCCCAAAACCTTAATTTATCTACTCTCTCGAGCTAGATAGGTAGGAATGAGTTAAGATTCACTCTCTCTAGCTTAACCCATAACAACCCACACACTACAATCATCAATTGATAACTTTGGTTTTAGAACCTCTCTCTCGAGCAAGCCCAAAACACTAAGCTAAAATTGTATTTGCAACTACAATTCATAAATTGCTACTCAGCTATCGATCAAACCCACATTAAAACAACATTTAAATCATTAAACAACAATACCCATAAGCTAATTAAGCAAATAATCACATAAACACACCCCAAGAATTGGGGTTTTAGCTAAGCGTCATAAAAAGATAGAAATTAATACCAAAAACATTCTTTATGATCTGGGTATTGCAATCAAAGTCTTTAAAATGATCAAAAATGCTAAAGATCAAAGACCCACTTCGAATCTACTTGAAAAACCCTTCAAAGTTGTTCTCCAACAGAAAATACTAAGAAAACTCTCCCAAAAACTGAAGAAAACTAAAGCTGCACTCCCTTTGAACTCTTTTAGAATTCAATTTATAGTTTCCCAAATTTCAGCTGCAAGGACCATTAGGTGAGGTAAGTCCCAATTGCTCCATCTCATTGGCGGTCTTCTTTGGCTTTTAGTCCTCAAGATTTTGTGACTTTAGGAGATCCAGAATGTGTCGCCGATCCAGTCGGCGGCCTGCCGAATGTCCAAATCCGTCGCCAAATTGATTTCTCCCCAGGGCTTGCAGTCTAGAACTTTAGGCGAGCTGAAGTGCCACTCGGTGAGTCACCGAGTGGCTTTGGCGATTCTCAGCTTTTATTATCTTCAACCTTTTTCATCATTTTAGATCATTTTCGCCTGGTATGTCCTTGCCTTGCTCTTTTTGCCTTCTTTGCTGCAAATCAACATTTTAACAACAGTTTGGAGCATAAATTAGGCATTTGAGGACAATAAACTATCAAAACAACACCCTAAATTAGTCGAAATCTCAAGCTCATCAACACCCCTAACTTAAACTTTTGCTTGTCCTCAAGATCAATCAGTTCAACAAGGATGTCTACAAATAGTGCTGCATAAGACTCAACCTAAATGCACACAACAAGGTTCAAATTACTCATACAATGATCAATTGTGCACTCGAAGTTTCAAATTGTGATTCACCGTCATCAAGAGTACTCAAGCTCACAATGCTTTCTTCAAATGCAAGTTCAAGATCAACAAAGGTATTCAAATGCCCTCACAACAAAGATGATTCCATATTCACACAAAATTTCTCAACAATTTAAAGTCCCGAAATCACGTACAACTCTCACACTCACAAAGATGAACACATGCATGACTCCACCCATAGGCTTGCCCTTATTTTCCAATCAACATTCGTTTCAGCTCACTCAAGATCCCAAAGGTCTTTTCAAGGCTTGTAACAGGGTTGAGTGTAATGGTATGGTCATTTAGGCTTAGTGGCTTCTACCTTCAAGAAGTATGGCCTGAAATTCACTTTCCTCCTTTTCTTTCACATTTCAAACCGGCTCATAATCCACCCCATTATTCAACTTTATATGGACCACCAGATACCCCATTTCTTTTGCAAATTTTACTACTTTATTTCACAAGTTTTTCTCTTTTCCAGTCTTTTTCTTTCCTTTCTTCTTTTTCTCTCTTTTCTCTCTTTTTTTTTTTTTACATGGAGGGGTTCCATCTTTTTCAAAACAATCCATAAATAAGGGGGAATTTTTAACACTTCTTGACTTTCCTTCTTGTCCACCACACCCCCAACTTAGGCTTTTGGCCTAAGTTGGCTATTCAAAGAAACCATACTTCATGAACGTTATCGGTGAAGGGATAAAGAGAGGTCACAATATTTCAAGTTTCTTCCAAGAAAAGGTTAGGCTCAAAAGGGGCGAAGCAAGGTTCACACTTCTCACAAGGTTTGCCACAAAGAGGTATGTAGAAAAATAGGCTCACTCTTCAAAAAAAATTCCTAAGATCATGTCTATTGCTTGCATCACTCAATCAACCGGACCAACGGGACAAATTCTAGGTGTCATCAAGCACAATGTTCAATACGACCTCACAACTCAAGGCATTGATACAATTATCAGACAAGACTACACATTTTCTAGCGAGCGTGCAATGTTCATCACAAGAGACTCATTCGACAATCGGCTAGTCACAACGATATGCTAAAAGTTCACATATTGCTTATGTAACTTCATTTGCCTCATCGTAGCCGCACATTCATTTTTTTCAATTAAGAGTATTATTCAAGTCATCGATATTGACAATAACTGACACTCAAATTTGTACAAGAACAACCACAATCACACACTCAAGAGGTGTCAAAATTTTAAAATTGGTTCAAAACCATTTGCAATTCAAAACAATGGAACAATATGGATCAGAAACCAAGATATAGATATGTAAAGCAAAAATCAGATCCAACATTCACATAACCCAAAAACAACAATATTCACAAAAACAGCCCAATAGAGGTGGGTATGGAAATAATGTAAACCAACCTTTTGATGCCAAAAATTTGGAAAGCTAGGAAGCAATGTAATCCTAAAATGCAGCCCGAGCACTAGATCCCAAATAAAGTGAGAATAATAAAGCATAAACAACAATATAAGCGGTTGTGAGAGTACAGAAATCGAAAATTATGAAAATGAAGAGATTTTTGAATTTAAAATTGTTTGGCCTTTTAAAACTTTTCAGTTTGCTCGCTGGTCGGCGACGTTAGTTGCGGTCGCCAACCCACTCGGCGATGCGCTGAGTCTCCCATTAGCTCGCCGAGTTTTACAGAATCCCCAGCAATTTGGGTGGTTCAAATGGTGGTTCAAGTCGGGCTCGTCGACCTGTTCGGTGAGTCACTGACTGGACTTTTGGCTCGCCTACTGCTCATTTTCCTACACATTCAACTTTCCAACATGCACAATCAACACCCGTTATTCAAAAGCAATATTAAAAACATCAAAAACTTGGGTTTCTTCCCAAGAAGCGCCTTATTTAACGTCGTGTCACGACGGAGATACCAATTCAAGCTACATTTTAGGGATTGGCCATTGTATTGCTTCCGTTGACACTTATTTCGTCACCTGTGCAAAAAGACTATAAAGAACAACAAACAGTAAATGGGTTCAACTATAACACAATCAAATTACAAACCCACTTCCAAAAGAGAATACAATAACACCACTCCCCAGCAGCGGCGCCATTTTTATTAACGTCTCAAATACAACTCATCCAATTCTAAGTGTAGACGATCATAATCTAGTATATAACCGAACGAAAGGTTGGGGTCGAACCCACAGGGAGCGGTACCATATCGAATTCTTTTAGGAAGTAAAGATGTGATTATAATCGGTTATAGAAGTAGACATTATCGAAATAAAATAAAATAAGTCAAAGGTTTGACAACGAATGTCAGATGGAGGGTTTTAAGATATCAATTAACAACTACAATAATCACTAAAACATGGGATTAGACAAGTAGGAAGAGTTCTAGGGATGTGATCGATTATAAGCTAATTTCACTATATGGTTAATTAGAGCTTCATAATAAAGTGTTGAATCACTATGGGTAGGCTATACTATAGGTGCAACCGTTTTTCTCTCGAACAACTATTACGGTTCAGGCGAGTTCTCTCGAACCTCGACAAGTTTGACACTACAAAATAGCCCAAAACCTTAATTTATCTACTCTCTCAGGCTAGCTAGGTAGGAATGAGTTAAGATTCACTCTCTCGAGCTGAACCCATAACAACCTACACACTACAATTATCAATCGATAACCTTGTTTTAGAACCTCTCTCTCGAGCAAGCCCAAAACACTAAGCTAAAATTGTATTTGCAACTACAATTCATAAATTACTACTCAGCTATCGATCAAACCCACATTAAAATAGCATTTAAATGATCAAACATCAATACCAATAAGCTAATTAAGCAAATAATCACACCCCAAGAATTGGGGTTTTAGCCAAGTGTCATAAATAGATAAAAATTAATGCCAAAATCATTTTCCATGATCTGGGTATTGCAATCAAAGTCTTTAAAATGATCCAAAATGCTAAAAATCAAAGACCCACTTTGACTCTACTTGAAAAACCGTTCAAATTTTTTCTCCAATGGAAAATACTAAGAAACTCTCCCAAAAACCGAAGAAAACTAGTACTGGAATCTCTTTGAACTCTTTTAGAATTCAATTTATAGTTTCCCAAATTTCTGCTGCAGGAACCATTAGGCGAGGTAAGTCGAGCGTCATCGACCAGGTCGGCCACGCGCTAATCTCTCCGTCTCATTGCCGGTCTTCCTTGGCTTTTAGTCCTCAAGGTTTTGTGACTTTAGGCGATCCAGAATGTGTCGCCGATCCAGTCAGCGGTCCACCGAATGTCCAAATCCATCACCAAATTGGCTTCTCCCCAAGGCTGGCAGTGTAGAACTTTAGGAGAGCTGAAGTGCCACTCGGCGAGTCACCAAGTGGCTTTGGTGATTCTCAGCTTTTGTTATCTTCAACCTTTTTCATCATTTTAGCTCATTTTCACCCGGTAATGTCCTTGCCTTGCTCCTTTTTCATTCTTTGCTGCAAATAAATATTTTAACATCAGTTTGGAGCATAAATTAGGTATTTGAGGATAATAAACTATCAAAACAACGCCCTAAATGATTCAAAATCTCTAGCTCATCATATAACTAGAGTAGTAAAGTTCTAGTTTCCTAATGAGCATGTTCTACAGTGGAGGAGTAGTTCAGCATTGCCTAAGGGTCATTTCTTTTCATACCTTAAGGACCAAAAGTTAGTCTTTAAGGGGTGAAGCTATCACTCAGTCCTAGTTAATGACTCTAGTGTTAAGACACCACCTGTTCAGTTCTATTTGTGAGAGAGTTTCCAGACGATCTTTCTAGAGTCCCTCATGAGAGAGAAATAGACTTCGGCATTGACATTCTTCCCGATACTTGACCTATCTCTATTCTGCCATATAGAATGGCTCCAGCTGAGTTAAAACAGTTAAAATAGCAGTTGAAAGATCTTCTTGATAAAGGTTTTTTCGACCTAGTGTCTCACCTTGGGGCTCTCTGGTCTTATTTGTGAGGAAGAAAGATGGATCTCTTAGGATGTGCATATATTACCGCCAGTAGAAAAAAATCACTATAAAGAATAAGTATCCTTTTCCAAGAATTGATGATCTTTTTTATCAACATCAGGGTGCCACTTGTTTTTCGAAGATAGACCTTACATCTAGTTATCATCAGTTGAGAGTAAGAGAAAGCGACATCCTGAAGACAGCATTCACGACCCGCTATGGTCATTATGAGTTTCTTCTTCTGTCTTTTTTCCTGACTAATGCTCCTTCAACATTCATGGACCTTGTGAGTAGAGTGTTCAAACCATATCTGGACATGTTTGTTATCGTGTTTATTGATGACATCCTAATTTATTCGAGGAATGAGGAGGATGATGCTAGTAATCTCAGAATAGTTCTCCAAACTCTTAGGGATACAGAGTTGAATGCTAAAAAATTTCCAAGTGTGAGTTTTGGCTTGAGTCAGTGGCGTTCTTAGGCCACATTGTCTCTGGTGAAGGGATCTGAGTTGACACTCAGAAGATTAAAGTAGTGCAGAACCGGCCCAGAATCATATCTCTAACTGATATAATGAGTTTCTTGGGATTGGCTGGTCATTATAGAAGGTTTGTCGAGGGGTTTTCATATATTTCATCCCCGTTGACAAAGATGACCAAGAAGACAGTAAAGTTTCAATGGTCTAAAGCTTGTGAGAAAAGCTTTCAGGAATTGAAAACCCGATTAACTACTGCACCGGTGTTAACCCTACCGGAGGGTACAAAAGGCTTTATGGTGTATTGTGATGCGTCCAGAGTTGGACTGGGTTTTGAATTGATGCAGAATGGTAAGGTTATAGCTTATGCCTCTAGACAACTTAAGATTCACGAGAAGAATTACCCAACTCATGAAAATATGGCGTCATTTTCTCTATGGTGTTCATGTAGATGTGTTCACTGATCACAAGAGTCTTCCGATACGTTTTCAGTCACAAAGAGCTTAATCTCAGACAGAGGAGGTGGTTGGAGTTACTCAAGGATTATGACATGAGTATACCCTACCACCAAGGTAAGGATAATGTTGTTGCTGATGCCTTGAGCATGTTATTTATGGGAAGTACTGCCCATGTCGAAGAGGGAAAGAAAGAATTGGCCAAAGATGTGCACAGACTTATACGATTGAGAGTCCGGTTGTTAGATTCCAATGAAGTTGGAGTGGTGGTAATGAATGGGGCTGAATCATCACTAGTGTCTAAAGTGAAGGAGAAACAAGAAGAAGACCCTGTTTTGCTTTAATTGAAGGAAATGTTCATAAGCAGAAAGTAATGGATTTCGAAAAAGGGGAACATGGGGTATTGAGGTATCAAGGTAGATTGTGTGTACCAAAGGTAGATGAGCTTCAAGACAGGATCATGGCAGAGGACCATAGTTCCAGATACTCTATCCATCCCGGTTCCAGAAAGATGTATCGTGACTTGAGGGAAGCCTATTGGTGGAGTAGTAGGATGAGGTGTATTGCGGAGTTTGTCGCAAAGTTCCCAAATTGCCAACAAGTCAAGGTAGAGCACTAAAGGCCCATTGGTATGACTCATAACATAGATCTTCCGAAATGGAAGTCGGAGATGATTAATATGGATTTTATTAATGGCTTGCCGTGATCTCACATGCAGCATGATTCGATTTAGGTGATTGTAGATCAGATGACTAAATCTGCCCATTTCTTACTGGTTAAGACTACCTTCTCGGTAGAAGATTATGCCAGATTTTATATTCAAGAGATAGTGTGACTTCATGGAATTCCCGTGTCCATCATTTCAGATAGAGGTGCACAGTTCACCGCACAATTTTGGAAGTCTTTCCAAGAAAGGTTTGGGCTCAAAGGTAAATTTGAGTTCTGCTTTCCACCCTCAGACTAATGGTCAAGCAGAGTATACAATTCAGACTTTAGAGGATATGTTGAGGGCTTGTGTGATCGATTTCAAATGAATTGGGATGATCACTTACCTCTCATAGAGTTTTCTTACAACAACAGTTATCACTCTAGCATCCAGATGGCTCCTTATGAGGCTCTTTATGGGAGAAGATGTAGATCTCATATTGGATGATTTGAGATTGGTGAAGCTGAGTTGATAGGATGAGACTTGGTTCATCAATCTATGGAGAAAGTGAAGATCATTCAAGACAGGTTGAAAATAGTGCAAACTCATTAGAAGTCCTATACAGATGTTAGGAGGAGAGACTTGGAGTTTGAGGTGGACTATTTGGTCTACTTGAAGGTTTCACCCATAAAGGGTGTTATGATATTTTGCAAGAAGGGGAAACTCAGTCCTCGGTATATTGGTTCTTATAGTATATCTAAGAGAATGGGCAATGTAGCTTATGAGTTGGAGCTACAGTCATAGTTAGCAGCAGTCCATCCTGTATTCCACATCTCTATTTTGAAGAAGTATATGGGTGATCCATCACTTATTATGCTTACTGAGAAAATTGGTATTAAGGACAACCTATCTTATGAGGAGATACCCATTAAGATTCTTGATCGTCAGGTTTGCAAGTTGTGAAACAAAGAGGTTGCATCCGTCAAGGTCTTATAGAGGAATCAATTTGTTGAGGAAGCTACTTTGGAGGCTGAGGAGGATATGAAGGAGAGGTACCCACATCTCCTTGCTTCCGGAGAAATACTAAACTAAGGTATTAACTCTTTTCTTGGTACTCTTTAAGTTCATATGCTAAGTTATGTGAATTGTATGTTGGGTGTTTGAGTTGGGTGTTAGATGTTTTCCCACACCTGTTCTACTCAGAGTGATCTCATTCGAGGATGAATGTTCCCAATGAGGAGATATTGTAACAACTTGAACTTTGGTCAGTTTTTAAGTTTTGGATCAACTTCAAACAACAATAACTTTCAGGACATGATGAGTTAGGTGTCCAATGAGGTATCAAATAAAAGGTTGTTGAGTCCTTTTTCCAACGCCGCTAAGTTTGTTAAATTTAAAGTTCGGATAAAGGAGATATGCCCGTTTGAGTGCATCCTGTCTAGTTAAGGAAAATTCATCCATTTTAAGGAGGGGTATTTTGGTCTTTTCCTTACCCCACTAGGCCTACCAATTTTTTCCACCCTTTTTGGGGTCTAAACTTATTGGAATCAGATTTAGTCATTCCAAAAGAGCTTAGGGTTTTTTAGAGAGAAGTTCAAGAGTAGAAAAAGAAGAACGCTCAAGATTCTTACAAGCTTTGAGGATTTTCACCACGAACATAGATCTTACGAGGTATGTAAGCTCCCACAGTGTTGGGTTTGTTCACCCTCACGCCAATCATGAGTTTCCAATTATGAATTTGTCCATGACATTTTGTATATTGAGATTCTTGATGAGGTTCTTGAGGTTTTGTGCTTCATTCTTTAACAATGGAGTTTTGTTGAGTTCTTGAGGTAAGGTTCTTGCGAATGAGTGTTGTTCCTGGTGGGTTTTGTGTGGATTTCGTTTTAATGGTGTTGGGTTTATGATTCCAAAGGATTTTGAAGGAAATCATTCGATTCCAGATGAGTTAGGCCTTGGAATTGAGAAGAAATATTTGCAAAAAATCTGGGCATCGGGTGGGGTGGCGCGCCACCAAATAGGCAGAACTATTGCCCACTACTTTGGGACCTGGCGCAGCACGCCACCCAGTGCACCCCAACTACTGTTTACTAGTTTTGGGTCTGGCGCCCCGCGCCACTCAGTGCACCAGGGTCGCCAAGTCTCTTACCCTTCCGACCTTCTTTCTGTGTGTGATCCCTCGAATCGTACCCATATTCTCTACTTGATATCCACACTTAAAATCTTCATTTATCCTTGAGATATCATCCATATCCAAATCATAACTCTTAAATCTTCATTTTAAAATTAAAGTAAAGATTAAGAGTAAAGTTCGACAAAGTCCTTTTGAGAAGTCTTCTACAATTATATATAACTTGCTTTAAGACTTGAGTAAATGAGTATGAGAATGAGGAGAGTTGAGTTATATTTCAAAATGAGTATGAGTGGACTTAGTATTCCCAAGTATGCAACACTTTTACATTTAAAACAACAGGAAACCTTGATTTCTAAATGAGTTTATGAGGAGTTTTTGAGCATTATCTCTTTTAAGAGAATCTTTTGAGAAATTATCTCAAATTGAGGATGAGTTATGTTTTTAAACATATGAGCATGAGTTATATATATTATTTTGGAGTAGTATTGAGCACCGATATGGGGATGAGTTCAGAAAACTCAAAATCCTCATAAACCATGTATGCATACATGGGTAAAAGATTATACTTTTTAGATGATTCATTATATCTTTTAAGCATAGCTTAGTGGATCTATTTAGTTAAGGATGTCCTATACTCCGGCAAGGTATATGAAAGTTCTGGTAGCATGAGCGATATGATGTATCATCACGTTGCTCATAGTGATGGTTGTCGATTAAAGAATCTCCCAAATAAGAGTAAAGAGTTCATTATTTTATTTTTATATACATTGAGTTATTAACTACTGTTTTAAATGCTTTATATATATTGCATCTTTTATTGTTTCATTCATATTGAGTTGAGGTTAGATGAGTTTAGGTGAGCATGTTTCCCTTTCTATTAGTGCAGCTATGATGCAGATACAAGTATTCAGGATCATCAACTGGCGCTCAGTTGATCTGGTCGCATTCTAGCTAGGTTTGGTGAGCCTCCTTGCTTTCAGTAGGGCTTCACATTTAGATTTCGGGTTTTTTTAGGATGGCGTGGGTCTTGTCCCGACTTCTATCATAGTATTCTAGAGTCTTCTTAGACAGTAGTAGTTGAAGAGTCTTTTTCCATCTCTGTTGTGTTGTTTTAAAGACTTGAGTTGATCAGTTATGTTCATTGAGTATTTCATATTATATTAAGTTAAACTATTTTCATTAATGGTATATTTATTAGTTGAGTTTGCATTTAAGATTCCTATCTCACTTGAGTAAGCCTTCTGCTAAGTAATGAGCCAGGCCAAGGGTTCGATTGGGGACCAAAAATGGTTCTCGAGTGCCGGGCACGTCCAAGGTGTTGTCTCGAGGCGTGACATTCATCAAAGACATCTTAGTTGTACACATGTTCAAACATATGGGGTATCATTGTAACACCCTGTACCCGAACGAGGAAAAAGCTAACCATTTTTCCAAACCCCCAGGTGTCACCCCCAAAGGCAAACCACACCCTGTGGTTCGACCCACGCAACGTGGGTGAGCCCCGTTGGTGAGCATCTTGGAGGCTGCCTGAGGTAGTGAAGCACGAGACCAGGATCCACATAACGTGAATGGTTCCACGATCCATGGGTAGGGAGTCGTGGGTCAAGGACCTAAAAATCAAGGCCCAGACCACCAACCACGGTAGACAAGGATGGACCGTAGGTCCATCCACGGTCCGTCGGTGGGGTCTCTTGGGTGGGGTCTGTGGGAAGGTTAAGTGAGGACTTAAAGGTCTTTTCCGATTTTAATTAAATCAATGTGATTTCATATTGCCTAAGTCTAGACCATCTATATAAGTATTTTTAACCCCAAATTAGACCCATTTAGTTCATTCTCTCAAATCTCAAAAGAAAACCCAAAACTTCTCTCAAATATTCTCTCTCGAGAAGTTGGAAGAAGAAGGAAGAAGAGGAAACTAGGTCACGATCAAGGCTCAAATTTTCAAGCTTGTGAGGGCTTTGTGATCAAGGTATGATAGCTTTTCATCCATGGGGTCCTTCCTCCCATGGATTCCCCTAGAATACCCCAATTTGATGAAGAATTTCCCTAATTCTAGCTAGGGTTTCTTCAAATATGGTCAGTTATATTTATTACGGATCCAATTGAGTGTATTATGATTTTTTATGATATAATTAGAATAATTACATGTTATTAGAGTGAAATTACATGTTCCCCTTCCTATTCCATGATTATACCCTAGAATTAATATATTTGGGTCGATGCCATGAAGGGAAACTTTGTGAGTTAGGCTTGACCTTATAGAATTGATGAATTGTGATTAGAATTGCCTATGAATGAAGCTTAGATGATGATAATGAGATCTAGGGCTTTGAGAGTGAAGCTTATGATGTGAATTGTTGGTATTTGATGTTATTGTTGAGGAAGGGCTGATTCGCACATAAATTTCCCAATTATGAATGTATGAATGGGAAAGGCTTACTCACATGAATGATTCTAGGTTTGAAAGGATTTCTCACCTAAAATGAATCTAGACTAAAAGACTATGTAAATGATGAGGCTATAGGCGACTACCCTTGACCTCGATATGTGAAGGATATGAGGTGATTTCCTATACTCCTTAGAATTAAACAAGAGGTGAATCCCTATGTTCCTATTATGATTGAATGGACATGGAGGCGAGTACCCATTCTCCTTATGAAATGATATGGAGGCGAGTACCCGTGTGATATGATGAGGTTGTGGAGGCGAGTACCCGCAATCTAAAAATAAGTAAGGCAAGTGGTGAATTCCCATTAGCCATTGTATGTTAGGCAATGAGGCGAATCCCTATGTCTTTAAAAGTAAGTATAAACTATGTGAACTATCTTATGAGGAATGAATAGCTTGGATTGTTGCTTGAGTTACCTTCCATGAGGTAAGTTGACTAAGAGGTGATGACCCAAGGCTCGATTAAGGAAGAGTAAGGTTTCTTGAGAAGTATTCCATTCTTATTTTGATAATGATGTATGTGCATGATTATGCTTATGGTTTATATTGACTAAGCATGATGTTTATGTTGTTTATGCTAGCTATCATATTTAGTACTTAATTGTACTAACACATGCTCTTGCCTACATTCTTATCAAATGTAAGATCCGGCGACATAGATTCTCATACTTATGGCTAGATCTCTTGTTGATAAAGGAAGTGAAGATTTGGTAAGTCCTCATTGTGTTCGAGGATGTGATCACCCTTTTCTCTTATGTCTTTCTTTTCATGTTAAGACTATTGTATGGGCTACATCCCAAAACTTTATTCATATTATTTTAGATGGTTTGAGACTATGGTATTAGACTTCCGCTCGTTTTATAAAACACTTTGATTTTATTGAAAAGTTTTAATTCTTGCTCATTTCTATTACATTATATTATGATATGCTAAGTGGCTTGTATGAGGCCTCTTGGGGTCTTATACTCCTTGTTACATCTAGGGGGTACCCCTGGGTCGTGAAAAACTTGGTAATCAGAGCACAAGGTTTAGAATGGTTCTAGGATGTCTCAAACCACGTCTAGTAGAGTCTTGTTCATAAGTGTGAAGCGTGCCACATTTATGAAAGCGAGGCTATTAGATGGTTAGGAAACTCCACTTCTTCAATTCTCTAAGTCGTGCCATGGAGTTTAACTCTATAAAGTCTTTGTCCTAATCCTTACCCGATGGTTTTCAGGATATGACTACTAGAAAGGGCTAATGCTAGAAGGACTGAGGGAGACAATGTGGGACAAAACGTTCCTCCCCAAGCTTCTCCTCAAGCTCTGATTGATCCTTTGACTGAGAATGTGACAAATGTGGAGTTTAGATCAGCTTTTCAAGTGTTGGCTCAAGCCGTGATGGCACAAGCCAATAGAGAGGTGATAGCTCCCGTGAACCCAAATGTGGGTACGGTGGCAGCAAGAGTGAGGGATTTTACAAGAATGAACCCTCCCAAGTTTTATGGCTCCAAAGTTAAGGAAGACCCTCAAGAGTTTATCAACGAGGTCTATAAGATACTTGATATCATGGGAGTGACTCCGGTAGAGAAGGTGGAGTTACCCGTTTACCAACTCTGATCTATAAGATACTTTCTTATGGCGGCATCAAGGTGGAGTTTCTCAGATTTGGTTCGATCAGTTGAAAGAGGCAAGGCCGGAAGGAGCGGGTCCCATAGAATGGGAAAGGTTCAAAAGTGCTTTTCTTGATCGAGTTTTCACTCTTGAGATGAAAGAGGCCAAGGTGCTCGAGTTCATTAACCTTAGGGAAGGAAATATGAGTGTAAGGGAGTACGCTTTGAGGTTCACTCAACTATCTAAGTATGCCCCTTCTATTGGGGTGGATCGTAGAACCAAGATGAGTAAGTTTATGTCGGGAGTGTCCGACTTGGTTGTCAAAGAATGCCACATCTCTATGCTTGTCCATGACATGTACATTTATCGTCTTATGGTGCATTCCCGACAAATTGAGGAAGAAAATCTCAAGGAAAGATCTAGAGAGGCAAAGAGAGCAAGAGTGGAGATGGTAACTATTCACATTCTAGGTCCGGTGCACGGAGTCGTTCAAAGTTCCGGCAAAAGTTCTCTGTGCAAGGTTCTTCAAATGCTCCTCCAAGGTCTAATAATGAAAGGGTGTCTAACCCTAAACCTCAAGGAGATGGTAATAGGCCTTCAATGCCTACTTGTGCTAAGTGTGGAAGATACCATGAGGGAAAGTGTCTAGCGGGTTCCAATGCTTGCTTTGGGTGTCGAAAGATGTTTCACAAGATAAGGAATTGTCCTTCGGTTGCTAAGAATGAGGGAGATACTCATCGTAGGGCTCAACCCTACCCTTCATACGTTCCAAGTGGTTCAGGTGCAAGTGCTCCTGAGCAAAACCGTTTCTATGCTCTCCAAACTAGAGGTGATCAAGAGAACTCCTCAGATGTGGTGACGGTATGTTAAAAGTTTTTCAATTAGATGTGTATGCTTTGCTTGATCCAGGATCCACTTTGTCCTTTGTGACTCCTTATATAGCTATGAAGTTTTATGTGCTCCCCGATGTGTTATTAGAGCCTTTTTCTATCTCTACCCCTGTTGGTGATTCTGTGGTGGCTAAGAGGGTTTATAGAAGATGTCCCGTTTCCCTATCCCATAGACTTACTCTTGTTGATTTGGTAGATCTTGATATGTTAGACTTCAATGTCATACTTGGGATGGATTGGTTGCATTCGTGTTATGCCTATATTGATTGTAGGACTCGAGTAGTCAAATTTCAATTCCCAAATGAGCCTATCCTAGAGTGGAAGGGGGGAAATTCTATTCCTAGAGGTCAATTTGTTTCTTACCTTAAACCTAGGAAAATGATTTCCAAAGGTTGTGTTTTTCATATAGTGAGGGTGAGGGATGTGGACTCTGAAGTCCATAGTCTTGAGTCGGTCCCCATTGTTAATGAGTTTCCAGGAGTATTTCCAGATGATTTGCCCGGTATTCCTCACGAAAGGGAAATAGACTTTAGTATTGACCTTCTCCATGATACGCAACCTATCTCTATTCCTCCTTATAGAATGGCTCCGGCGGAACTTACTGAGTAGAAAGAACAATTGAAGGATCTATTAGATAATGGTTTTATTCGACCGAGTATCTCTCCATGGGGTGCTCCGGTCTTGTTTGTTAAGAAGAAAGATGGGTCCCTTCGTATGTGTATTGATTATCGACAATTGAACAAGGTGACCATTAAGAATAAGTATCCTCTTCCAAGAATAGATGATTTGTTTGACCAACTTCAAGGGGCAAGTTATTTCTCTATGATTGATCTCCGGTCGGGTTATCACAAATTGAGGGTGAAAGAGGAAGATATTCTGAAAAATCTTTTAGAACCCGATATGGTCACTATGAGTTTATAGTAATGTCCTTTGGTTTGAATAACACCTCTGCGGCATTTATGGACTTGATGAATAAAGTGTTCCAAAATTATCTTGACATGTTTGTAATCGTGTTCATCGATGATATTTTGATCTATTCAAGAAGTGAGAATAAGCATATTGATCATTTGAGGATCGTATTGCAAATCCTCAAGGCCCAACAATTTTATGCAAAGTTTAGCAAATGTGAATTTTGGTTAAGGTCCGCAGGTTTCTTAGGCCATATTGTTTCAACCAAGGGTATTGAGGTAGATCCAATTAAGATGGATGCGGTCAAGAGTTGGCCTAGACCTCTATCACCGACAGATATTAGAAGCTTCTTGGGTTTGGCCGGTTATTATAGAAGGCTTGTTGAGGGTTTTTCCTCTATTGCTTCTCCTTTGACGGCCTTGACTCAAAATAAGGCTAAGTTCATATGGTCAGATGCTTGTGAGAAAAGTTTTCAAGAGTTGAAAGATAGACTTACTTCAGCCCCGGTGTTGACTTTACCGGAAGATATGTATGGTTTTATGGTATATTTTGACGCCTCTAGAGTTTGATGTGCTTATGCAAAATGGTAAACTGATTGCCTATCCTTCAAGGCAACTTAAGGTTCATGAGAAGAACTACCCTACCCACGACCTCGAATTGGCGGCGGTGGTATTTGCCTTAAAGATTTGGAGACATTATTTGTACGGGGTTCATGTTGATGTTTTCACCGACCATAAGAGTTTACAATGTGTTTACACCAAAAGATCTAAATATTCACCAAAGAAAGGGGCTTGAGTTATTGAAGGATTATGACATGAGTGTTCTTTATCACCCTGACAAAGCTAATATAATAGCGGATGCTCTTAGTAGGTTGTACATGGGTGGTGTTGCTCAGATTGATGAGGATAATAAAGAGTTGGCACGAGATGTGCATAGATTGGCCCGATTGGGTGTCTGGTTGGTAGATTCCGACAAAGGTGGTGTCATGGTCCATAATGGTTCCGAATCATCTTTTGTAAATGATGTGAAAGCTAAGCAATGTCTAGATCCAATTTTAGTAGAATTGAAAGAAGCGGTACTCAAGAAGTCCGTGAGGCTTTCTCTCAAGGGGGAGATGGGGTACTTAGATACCAAGGTCGATTATGTGTTCTTAATGTTGATGAGCTAAGAGAACAAATTTTGGCGGAAGCCCATAGTTCTCGATATTCCATTCACCCGGGAGCCACCAAGATGTATCATAATTTATGGGAGGTCTATTAATTGAATGGGATGAAGAGGGATATTACGGGATTTGTGGCTAAATGTCCAAATTTCCAATAAGTAAAGGTTGAGCATCAGAAACTGGGAGGTTTATCCCAAGATATTAGCATTCCTACTTGGAAGTGGGAAGATGTGAATATGAACTTTATAGTACGGTTGCCACGCACTCGGCACCAATATGATTCAATTTGGGTTATAGTAGACCGAATGACAAAATCGGCTCATTTCATCCCCGTCAAGGTTTCTTATGCGGCGGAAGACTATGCTAAGTTATATTTAAAGGAAATGGTAAGATTGCATGGTGTGCCATTGTCCATTATATCCGATAGAGGTACTCAGTTTACTTCTCAATTTTGGAAATCATTCCAAAAAGGTCTTGGAAGAAAAGTGAAGCTTATCATGGCTTTTCACCCACAAACCGATGGGCAAGTGGAGCGAACGATCCAAACTTTAGAGGATATGTTGAGAGCATGTGTCATCGATTTCAAGGAAAGTTGGGATGATCACTTGCCATTGATAGAGTTCACTTATAATAATAGCTACCATTCTAGTATTGGTATGGCCTTGAAGCTCTTTATGTTAGGAGGTGTAGATCTCATATAGGGTGGTTTAAAGTGGGTGAAGTTGCCTTGATCGGACCCGAGCTAGTTCACGAGGCTATGGAGAAAGTCTGGCTCATTAGAGAGAGGTTAAGAACCACCCAGAGCCGACAAAAGTACTATGCCGATGTTAGAAGAAGAGACCTTGAGTTTGAGGTTAGCTATTGGATCTATTTGAAAATCTCACCCATGAAGGGTGTGATGATATTTGGGAAGAAAGGGAAACTTAGTCCCTGATTTATAGGCCCATATCAAATGTTTAGACGTGTTGGTAAGGTTGCTTATGAGTTAGATTTTCCAAATGAGTTGGCAACCGTGCATCCCGTTTTCCATATCTCTATGCTAAAAAAGTGTGTTGGAGATCCAACATCCATAGTTTCCCTTGAAGGATTGGGAGTTGATGAGTGTCTTTCATATGAGGAAGTTTCAGTTGAGATTTTGGACTGGCAAGTTATGAAATAGAGGAACAACGAAGTTTCTTCCGTAAAGGTTTTGTGGAGAAACCACTTAGTTGAGGGTGCTACTTGGGAGGCCGAGACCGATATGAAGTCCCGATATCCTCATCTTTTTCCTTCTACTCTAGCTTGAGGTAATGAATTTCCTCTTGAATTGCTTTATGTTTAGAAGTCATGTGTGTTTTATGTGTTTCCATGATTTCTTTATGTGCATGTTCATGAAGTATCTTGAGTCTTAGAAGAAATGACTTATGTGAATGATTTTTCCTCTTGTTGTAGTTCATTGATGATGACTTACCTATAGACTTCATGAGATGAGTTGTTGAAGATGTTTTAGATATACTTTTCGAGATTGAATTGCATATGAGCTCCATGAGATTTCGTTGAGCATGATTTAGATTGGAGAAGGTAGTTCCTCCTTGAATATGAGAAATCTGAAAATTTCATGCATATTGGGTTGTTAGATGTAGTTCCTACTTCCTTAAGGTGCATCAAATAGAGTTGGCTCGGAGTTGAAGTTTCCTCCTTAGTTGTGTGCATTTGGATGTGTTGCATGCATGGTGGGTTGCTAGTCTTGAGTCTTTTCATTTAGAAATGTGCTTGGAATCTCATTCGAGGACAAATGTTCCCAAGGGGGAGATAATTTAACACCCCGTATCTGAACGAGGAAAAAGCTAACCATTTTTCTTAACCCCAGGTGTCACCCACTAGGGCAAACCACGCCCCGTGGCTGTACCTACTCCACGTGGGTGAGCCCCGTTGGTGAGAACCCTGAAGGCTACCTGAGGAAGTGAACCACGAGACCAGGACCCATGCCACATGGATGGGTCCACGGTCCTTGGGTAGGGAGTCATGGGTCAAGGACCTGAAAATCAAGTCCCAGACCACCAACCACGGTTCACCATGACGGACCGTAGGTCCATCCACAAAAGACAACCCAAAACTCCTCTCAAATCCCAAAAGACAACCCAAAACTCCTCTCAAATATTTCTGTCTCTAGAAGTTGGAAGAAGAAGGAAGAAGAGGAAGCTAGGTCAAGATCAAGGGTCCAACTTTCAAGCTTGTGAGGGCTTTGTAATCAAGGTATGATAGATTTTCATCCATGGGATCCTTCCTCTCATGGAGTCCCCTAGAATTCCCCAATTTGATGAAGAATTTCCCCAATTCTAGCTAGGGTTTCTTCCAATATGTTGGTTATATTGATTATGGATCCAATTGAGTAGATTGTGATTGTTTATGATAGAATTAGTATAATTACATGTTATTAGAGTGAAATTACATGTTCACATGCCTATTTCATGATTATACCATAGAATTGATATATTTGGGTTGATGCCATGAAGGGAAACTTTATGGGTTAGGCTTGTCCTTATAAAATTGATGAATTGTGATTAGAATTGCCTATGAATGAAGCTTAGATGATGATGATGAGATCTAGGGCTTTGAGAGTAAGGCTTATGATGTGAATTGTTGGTAATTGATGTTATTGTTGAGGAATGGATGCTTCCCACATAAATTGCTTAATTATGAATGTATAAATGGGAAAGGCTTACTCAAATAAATGATTCTAGGTTTGAAAGGATTTCTCACCTAAAATGAATCTAGGCTAAAAGACTACGTAAATGATGAGGCTAGAGGCGACTACCCTTGACCTCCATATGTGAAGGATATGAGGTGATTTCCTATACTCCTTAGAATTGAAAAAGACATGAATCCCTATGTTCCTATTATGATTGAATGGACATGGAGGTGAGTACCGATGCTCCTTATGAAATGATGTGGAGGCGAGTACCCGTGTGATATGATGAGGTTGTGGAGGCGAGTACCCGCAATCTAAAAGTAATTAAGGCAAGAGGCAAATACCCACTAGCCTTTGTAAGTTAGGCAATGAGGCGAATCCTCGTATCTTTAAAAGTAAGTATAAACTATGTGAACTATCTTATGAGGAATGAATAGCTTGGATTGTTGCTTGAGGTACCTTTCATGATGTAAGTTGACTAAGAGGTGATGATCCAAG